>VXBJ01005536.1:884624-906770 GCA_013400055.1 Nycticryphes semicollaris | reverse complement strand
CCCCCCCCCCCACCATGGTCTTGTAGTGAGGCAGCCCCCTTGCTGCACAGAGGCATGTTTGTCTGTTGGATGGTTCCTTGGCACCATTGGCCTCACAGAGGGGTGGACAAGGCATGCTCCTGAGCCGTGCCACCCTTGGTGTCGGCAGCCGTGACCAGTGTCAGTCAGCCTGACAGTGGTGGGAACAATGAGCCAGTCCCAGCATGTGCTCTGAAGAAAGGTGGGTCCAAAGTGGTGCTGACCTCAGGATGTCTAACCAAAATATCTGGTCTCCCTTCCCAGGAGGACTCAGCGGTTTCAAGCAGAACCACGAAAACCTCTGCGATAACTCCCTCCAGCTGCAAGAGTGCCCTGAGGGGGGAGGAGGGGGAGGTGCCTCTGCTGTGCCCCCCACGCTACCTCAGTCCATCCCTACCACGCCAGACATTGAGAACGCTGAGCTCACCCCCATCCTGCCCTTCCTCTTCCTTGGAAATGAGCATGATGCTCAGGACTTGGAGAAAATGCAGAGGATGAACATCGGCTACGTCATCAATGTGACCACTCACCTGCCCCTCTACCATTATGAGAAAGGCTTGTTCAACTACAAGCGGCTCCCGGCCACTGACAGCAACAAGCAGAATCTCAGGCAGTATTTTGAAGAGGCTTTTGAGTTCATTGGTAATTACCCTTGTCTGGAAATACTCCTGTTTTGGGTTTGGGGTGGGTTTTTTTTTTGACCTGTTACAAGAATTGTAGTGAATGTTATGCTTCACAAACTACCCTGGAGACTGTGTTAGATCACATTAATTGTGTTTAGGTTGTCAGAAACGCTGAGCACCTTGTGTTTCTACTCGCTCTCATCTCTGACATATCCAATTAAGTAGCCAGGGGGTACAGTTTATATCCATTGAGAGTGATGCCTGCCTCTAGGATTCCAAATTCAGGAAACCCTGGAAAACTGAGACCTTTGTCACTCCCTCTTCTTGAGTTCTTTGCATTCCTGGTTTCCACAGTGGCTTCCATCCCATCTTTCACAGTACCTGTTCTTAATGGTGGCTGAGTCTTCCCTAACTTAATTTCCTGGGAAAACTGACAAACTTTCCTACCTCACTTGTTCTACCGTTAAATTTGTAACTTCAGCGTGTATGTGTGGATGAGTAGATTGTGATGAAAAATTGTATTAATAAGCCTCTAAACCCTGTGGGCTGTGGGAGAGAGCTTGTTGGGGAGGTTGCTGAAGGAATGACCCAGCAGTTCAGAGCAGTGTTGCTCTGAACCTTACTGTGATCCACACTGCACAACCCTCAGCCAGGTTTTGGGGTGTGTGCAGCTGCCCAAACCACCACTAACCCATGTCCCTCAGCACCCCAACTGCCTGGCTTTTAAATCCCTACAGGGATGGTGACTCTACCACTTCCCTGGGCAGCTTGTTCCAATGGTTGACAACACTTTTAGTGAAGAAATTTTTCCTAATATCCATCCTAAACCTCCCCTGCTGCAACTTGGTCATTTCCTCATGTCTGTTCCTGATACAGGCCAGAATGCTGGTGGCCTTCTTGACTCTCTGAGCAGACTGGTGAGAACCCTGTCAAAGGGCAGCAGTGAGAGAACCTTGCTGTGATCTTTTGGGAAGAAAAGCTGGGTCAAGAAATCCAGTAAAACCTTAAACTTTGAATTCTGCAAGATGCAGTAGACTGAGCATACATCACGAAACTGCAAAGCTCTGTCGAGGCCCTTTGGGGGTGGAGGGAGATTTCTGTGCCCAGCATCCCTACAGACTGCAGGATTAGAGCTCTTGAAACCACTAAAAGATAGTGTTTGGCTTATGTCTTTACGAGGGGCAGAGAAATCAGTCTTGCTCGGAAAACATTTAGAAAGCATTTCAAAACATATTTTACTTTCCTTTTTAATAATTGCAGCTTGAGGGTCAGTCTTAGTTTTTAACAAACAAGTATTTCTCCACTGGGAGTCCTTCTCCATAGCAGGTTTAGCCAGCTGGGGAAGTAGCTACTCAAAGTTTTCCCTTCCTGAGGGTAAACTTTAAATTGCATTTGAGAGAATTTGGAAATGTTTAAGCAGCAGGTCATTGGCCTGTGTTTCTTTAAATATGTCCTGAAAAAAACACAACCAAACCCAGCTTTAGCTAAGACTAAAGCTGTAGGAAGTGAAATAATCAAGAACTCTCTGGGGAAGTATCTCAAAATGTGTTAGAGAGTTTCAGCTTTCTGAAATACTAACTGGCGAAAACCACTAGAGGGAAGGTGGGTTCATATGTGCTTTCACATACAGGTTGGACATGTGGGCCATACCCTTGTTGAGGATGGATTTGTGCCAAAATTTTCTAACTGAATTTGTGCTCCTTCTGTGGATTAAAACAAAAAGAAATACATTGAGGTGTGAAATCTTGGATGTTTTGTCTGCTGTTTACAAAGCAAGCTGTGGGAGGTGAAGATGGGATGATAGTGGTGCTCCTCTTTCTCATGTTGTTTTAGCAGATGGTTCCAGAAGCTCTGTCCTCCCTAGATCCTGCCGAGGTTGTGTCCCTCTGAGTGATGTATCTTGAGAGAGTATGTGTGTAATGTCTCGCTGAACGTCCTTTTCACAGCGTTGAAGGTGACTCAGATCACAAGGAGCTTGATCTGCAGCAAATGGAGAGTCAGAATTTGAGGTCTCTTACAGCTGAAGTCTCACCAAATTACAAACAGGATCCAGTTCCTGCTCCTGCAGACACTGCAGCAAAGTAGCTTTGCAAAAGCATCAAAGAATAGGTCTTTGATATAGATTTATTGTTAGGAACTCAATCTGAAAATACCTGTTTTGGAAAGGGTGATGTCCTGCTTTGAAAGACAGAGGTTGAGATGCCCACATGACACGGACATGAGGTGGAGATGGAGCCCAAGCCCTTGTCCTGGGCCTCCACCTCTATAGTAGACTCCCTGGCAGCGTGCACCAGTAGCATCTCTCGATGTGCAGCTCGTCTAATAAAGAGGTGTAAGTGAACCTTAAGATAAACTGGTCTGTGTGCTTCCAAGTCACTAACTCTGAAACCCCAGAGGGACATGGACTAGAGGGAGAAGAGAGGAGATGCTGCTGTCCTTGTGATTGAATAAAGGGGCGTTTCACATTAAGTTGCTCTTAGTAGTGCTGAGCTTTTTCTAATTTATAAACTGATAAAAATCTTACTCACCCCTGTGTTTCTCATTTCCAGAGGAAGCTCATCAGTGTGGAAAAGGTCTCCTCATCCACTGCCAGGCTGGTGTCTCCAGGTCTGCCACCATAGTCATTGCCTACTTAATGAAGCACACGCGCATGACCATGACGGATGCCTATAAATTTGTAAAAGGCAAACGACCAATCATTTCCCCTAACCTTAACTTTATGGGGCAATTACTGGAGTTCGAAGAAGACCTAAACAATGGTGTTACACCACGAATCCTCACACCAAAGCTCATTGGCGTAGAGACTGTCGTGTGATGGCAAAGCTGTGGGGAGTAACCTGTTCTTCACCTGATTTGGGGCAGTGATGGGTGGGCTGTGGGTGTTTCTTTCTAGCTTTCAAGGGGGAGGGGGGGGTAGGGACAACAGTTGTGGCAAACCTTTTGTGACTAAAAACCTTTTCTGTAAGGAAGGGTTTTTAAAAGAGATCCAAGAACTTTGCCATGTTTGGGATGCTGTGGTGATTTCCTTCCCAGATGCCGGCAGAGCAGGGAGGCTTCAGAGCAAGAGCAGTACTTCTTAAAATCAAAACAAGAAAAAGAAATACTGGGCTCTTTTTTTTTTTTTTTTTTTCTTTTTGTTTTTCCCCCTCCTCTCCAGCTACTTGTAGAGATTATGGCTAAGTAGTCTGTGCAGGTTCATAGACTGAAGAAACCTAAGTTGAAGATGAAACACAAACAGCCAAAACAAAGCAGGAAGAAAACCTCCCTGAGACATAAGGGCCTTGGTTTTGCAGAGGCTTTGCTAAAGATAACCTGGCAAAATGCTCACTGGTGCAAAGGAATCTGGAGCAGCTTAAAAAGCCTGTAAGGCACTTTTCACACTCCTGACTCAAACTAAAGAAGAAGAAGAAAAAAATAATAAAGGTTTATTTGGTGTGTTTCATGTTCCAGTTCTATTTTTGTATTTTGGGGTGTAAGGTTTTAACAGTAAGGGACTTTGATCATTCTATGCCATATGCCTTCACTGGCTTCTTGTGCAATAATAATTTGAGATTTGTTTTGAGTGTTGAAACCAATTAGAGTTGGCTGCCCACTAATAAGATAATAGTTTTTTAAAGTCTAATAGTGCAACAGCAGCCGGCTTGGTTCAGAAAGGATAAATAAGAGCAATTATTTCGTTCCTCTATATGATTTTGATCCTGGTTACAGTGCCATAAACCTTGTTACATATGTATATCAGAATGTACAAAAATAGAGACCGAGCAAAGTTTATTTAAAAATATTTTTCGCACAAAATATTGGTGTGTTTCAGTTGTCTATGTAAAAAAAAAAAAACTTGATTATAAACCAAAATCTTTTGGAAAATGTGTGTCCTTTTATTTCTTTAGCAATTTTCCATTTTCTTTCTGTGGGATGGGGTTTTGTTGTGTTATTTTTTTTGTTTGGTTTGTTTTGGTTTTTTGTTGCGGTGTGCATCTCCCTTTGAAGCTGATATCTCGTTTGGCATCTTCTCAGTGTTTCGTTCCTGTCCTCTGCTGGTGGAACAAGTTTTCTTTATTTTTTTTTTTTTTACCGTGGTCTTGCATCCTTCAGTTTCTGTAACCAGATTTTTCTTTCCTGGAAGTACATGGGTTTTGGAGCTGTTCAGCTCAATTTACACCATTGGTGAGGGCTCTTTGGGACAGACCTTCTACAGCTAAGTAACAATTTGGAAAAATATGAAATAAACATTCTCTACTGATTCCTTTTCATCTTCTTCCAGTTAGCTTATCTTTTGTGTTACAAAGTTGTCTGGTTTCTAGAAATACATTGGTCTCTTCTGTGCTTTTCCCTGGCCTCTTTATAGCCTGCTCCTTTAGCCCAGGTTTCCTGGGCATTCTCCTCTTGGGATTTTCTCCCCTCTCTTGCCCATCTTTCCTTCATCCCCTTCCTTTTCCAGCTGTGTCAGTGTTGAGTGTGGTGTGCGTTGCGTTGTAGGGCTGATACTTCTGTCCAGCAGTGTCCCCTTAGGTGGTTGACTTTTGCTTGCTTTGTTTGTATTTTCCTTTTTTATTTTTTTTTAAATTATAATAACCTGATCTCTTCTGGACTGTTACCAACTCTAAAGTTTGTTTGTGTGAGCCTAAGATGAGATAGGAAATGTTTCTTGTATGATTCTGTTGTGCAAACTGGTATATCCCAGGGAGTCTGGTGGCAGGGAAGGTGTTTCCTAGAGGGACTGAACCAAGTTGAAAACAGGACCTGTTGGAAAACTTCTGTATAATACTTTAGACATGTATATTTTTGTGGACATTTTACTTAAAATGTTGTTACTATACAGATATTTTCTTGACACTTATCCCTTTATTAAATTATTTTTCTACCGGAATTGATTTTTTAATTATTTTTATTTTTAATTTTCTACCATCAGTATTGATTCTTTCACTGGGATGCCCTCAGCAGCCAGCAGTGCCCAGGTGGCCAAACCTGGGTGGCTGTGGCTGCTCCTGGGCTAAGGAGAGGGTGGCTGGATGGAGATGCCACCTCCTGGGGCTGCAGAAGGAAGGAGGTCCCTCATCAGTGATGGTCTCCCTCCTGCTTCTCCTCTCCTCCTGATTGGGCTCAGCCTCTCCCAGCTGTTCTTCATAAGCTTCAGGTGCAGGTCATTTGGGAGCTGAAAGGAGGCCAGAAAACCATTTTGTGTCTTGCCAGGGAAGCCAAAGCAGCAGCAGGGCTGAGAAGATGGTCCTTGCAGCTCATGTTGATGGTGTTGCTGTGCCAGGGAAGGGGTTGCTCAGCATTGGAGCGTATGAACTGCCTGCCTGGGACACAGCTCTTCTGAGGGGCTGCCATGTGGATGTGGCTTGTGGGCTTCTCTCTGCCTCAGCCTTGGCCACCCTGGACCAGAATCATGTTCAGCCAGGTAAGTTCTTGTGTTTGGGGGGGGGCTGCTAATGTCTCTGGTGGAGATGTCTCCTGTTCTGGTGCTGAAGGGGTAGGGGCCACAGCCACGAAGGAGCCCGAGCGCTCAGGCATTGGTGCCACAGAAGTTTCCAGAGAGGTAATTTCTGACTTTAGGTCAGAATTGAGGCTCAGCGCCCAGTCCCCTGCCTTTACCACTGGCTGTAGCACCTTGCTGAGGTGGGACATGGCTGAAACGAAACAGAAACGGGAAAGATTGTTCAGTAACCTTTGGTGCGTGTGTGAGCACCAGCAAGGACCTGGCCTGATTTCCCTGTTTGGCATCAGTGTTGTGTGCATGGGTGTCAGGTACGCTGAAACAGGGACTGTCCTGGGAAACGAGATTATCTTGTAACTTCCCTTGCCACCCTTTGGGGATCATGGGTTGCTGTTTGAGACATCGCCCTCAAGATCTGGGTCTGGGGAGTGGGTCCCTGAGGCCCAACCTGCAAAGCCAGGCAGGGTATTGAGAGCAAGTGCCACCTCTGGTTGTGAATCCACATGCTCTGAGCTGGGAGCTCTACCAAATGGTGAGGTATCAGTGTGGGAGAGTATAAAACACTGCTGGAAATCTCTGTTAAAGGTAGAACTATTCAACTCATTAATCTTGCAAGCTATCCTGGGTTTAGGCTTGGACTTCCAGAGCCAAGAGATGGTTTAACTTTCTCTGCTAAGTAGCATGCTTCATTCTCCTGGTCATACCAGGGACCAAAACAAGTTCCTGTTTTTGTCTTGGCAGCTGATTTTCTGAGGCTTCCTATGACGTTGCCTTTCACCAGTTATTGTGGTAACATCCTTTGGGGAAAGGCAAATCAAAGGTACCTCTCCTGCCCGAGAGATATAGGCCAGGTATCGTGTGGGAAGTGTGTCCTTACCTTATGGTTGCAAGATCTGCCAAGGACTGATGGTGGGGAGGTGTGTTCAAAAGTACAGGCAGGAGCTGGGGAGGCTGAGACAGGAGACAGGTGGGATGTTGATTCAGTAGGGAGGACAAAAATAAAGCTTGCTATCTCCTGACTGAGCTAAGGAGGTAAATCAAAGAGACATAACAAGTGGCTGATGGCTATCTCTTTAGCAGGTATTTGCTTTCCTGTGGCGTGTTTTCAAGCTGCTCTTGTAGGTGCTGTACAGGAGGCTGCTGGGGAGCAGGTTTCAGATGGTTTGAGTGCAGCCCGACTTCAGTAGCCAATAATGACGGCCCTGGGTTTCCCCATGAGGATGCTGCTGCTGGCAGCAAGGAGAGGGGGTCCAAGCCATGGAGCGGTCCCAGGTGACACCAGCCCATGGCATCCTCCCACTGCTGGGTGCAGGATTAACCTCTCCTTTCAATGAAGTGCTCTCTTTGCTGAGAGGTTTCTCTCTTCTGCAATCTCTACTCCCTCTGTTGGACTTTTGTCCCAGCAGAATGTGAGATGTAGCAGCAGCCACCTTTTTTGTCTTGCTTTAGCTGTCTTTTGCATTTTTCCAACCCTGTCATTTCTCAGGCTAGAGGAAAGCAATTTAAATCCAGTCATGTTGAAGGTACACTGCAGTGGGATGAATGTTTCCAGCCACCCTGATGTGCTTCTGGGTTGATCTGGGTATTATCCAGGCAGCATCTCTCCTTGGGGGCCCAGAGCCTGAGACCTTTTCCTCCAGCAATCCCTGATTGCAGCCACCTTCTTCCTAGAAACAAGGGATGCTGTTGGGATGGCAAAGTTACATATTGCAGTCACCTGGAGAGAAGCATCTGGTCTCCAGTTGGTGCTGCCTGGGGTTGGGAGATCTGCCTGGTGTGGAATGAGCTGCAGTAGAACTTGTCTAGTGAGCACCCAGGAATCCCAGTAGCTTTTATGGAGCCAATATCCTGCAGTATGCAGAGATATGGTCCCTTTCCTCAGAGGCTATCTGACCTCCTGTTGAATTTGGTTGGATCCAGCGTGTCTCAAACCCTCCACCATGCAATGCTCATCTGCTTGGCGTCTGTGATGTGCGTTTGTCCGAGTGAGCACAGAGCTCCTGCCTCCAGGCTGCGTCTGTTTCAGTGACAAGGAAAATATGAAAGCTTTATTCCTGGGGCTAAGATGTGATGTATCTGAGAGGGTAGAGTTCAGGGCAGTACAGAATCACTTAAAAAAACCTAACGTGAATCAGGGAGTAAAGTGAAAACATGTAACAAACTATTTCTGATAGATAAAAGCACTAAGCCAGAGGTTAAGTGTAATTTGACTCATATGCCTTGTCTTCACGCTCTTACTTGAGTACCTTAGCTTCTTTGATTGTCTATATATAAGAGGTGTCACTGGAGAACATGGATTTATCATGAAGATTTATTTGTCATGGAGAGATGAAGGAGCTGTCTGGCACTTGGGGGTGTTGTATCAGGTTGCGCTTCTGGCAGAGGCTGGAGGAGCATTTAAACGCGATCACATTGTGGAGCAGAGCAGTAAGTTGCTATAAGGATGGTCAGACAGTTGTCTGCGATGCAGGGACTCAGAATAGAGAGCCACAGGTGACTCTCAGGCCACAGGCTGGAGTCTGGCAGTGCTTCAGATGTTGCGACCTGTGGAAAAAGCCCTCTGGGACTGGCTCTGCTGGGCTGGGGTCTCTGATCTGCCCAAAAGGAAAGCTCCGGTGCCCAGGATGGGCTGTTGCTGCCAGCTCACTTGTCTGAACTCCTGCCCACCAAGCATAAGTCAGAACCTTAGAAAGCTTGAAATGAGAGCCCAGTTGCCACCCTGAATTTTTGATGTGTGTTGAAGTTTTGGTGCATAGTCACGATTTCATTTTGTCTGCCTACACCCCCTGACAAAGGCTTTACAGTGCTCTAAGATCTGTATGGAACACAGTACATTTGCTGTAAGACAGACTTGGGTTTCTCTGGAAGCTCTTCTCTGCCCCTAAGTGTCAGCCACACTTGTAAATAACCCTGTGGAAGCAGGAGGAAAGTCCTTGTCCTTTAGACAGCTGTTGTCCCTCACATTTTACAGCTGGGGTGGTGAGAGGGATGTCCACAGTCACAGCGTGGAGTGAGGAACAGGACCCAGGAGCTAGAACTTCTCCTGCTTTACTAGCGTCACAAAAACATTTCTTAAAGCTTTGGCTGGTTGCTGATAAATGTGGTGATTAACTACATTTGGACTCCCAGGCCCTTCTCCTTCTCCGGGGCCAATTAAGTCCTCATTGTGTCCGGGTTTCCTATATGCACTGAAAACATCGGAGCAATTTGAGCTTCAGCAAAGTGACACTGAAGTCTTATTAATGCTTATTAGCCAATGGTCCCTTGCGCCTTAGTTCTAAATGAAGAGCAACGCAGTTCACCATCCTATATTTAACGAAGCCACAGTTACATGGGGCTATAGAAGGGGCTGATAAGCTGTTTGAGTGCTCTGCAGAGAAACAGCACCAAAATAGTTGTAGTGTTGTTTCTAATTGCAACGGGTGAGCAGCCTGTCCCATTAATCCTCCCTATCAGCAGTGCGGGGCCTGTCTGCACCAGAATAGCCCTGATCTCAGCAAACCTGCATCCAGCCCTTCTGGTTTCGACGTATTTGGAAAAGTCGAGCTCCCAGCACAGCCCTGATGGGACTTCCATGTGGCCAGGCTGCCTTCCCACAGCAGAGATGACCCAAGGCCTAAGGGGCTCTCTAGCATTTTGAGGGGCTACCAGGGAGCCCGCAGATGTCTCTGCAAGCCTGACTTGAGGCTTACAGGAGCACTGGTTCAGCAGGTCCTGCTGGTGAGGAGTGAACTGTCCCACCAGCATCTCTTGCCATTCAGGGGGTGATGGAGTTGCCCACCATGGCCACCATCAGCTCTGTGGGGAAAAGGGTGCTCCTTCATCCCGCCAGCCCTGGCATAGCTTTACATTGCTACAGCCTCAGCTTTAAAGCCAGAGGAGGTAATTCAGAGAGAGTTGGTGTGTTGTCACATTTCTCCCTTCTTTATTTCCCCTTTCTTCTGGGACATCTGCACAAAGCCTTTCCAGGGGCTATAACCAGTGCTGTTAACAACCAAGTCTGTGTTTTCTTGCTGTCCTCAGTGACTTCATGTGTAAGCTGTGTTTGGAGAAATTGTCTCTCAAGAGACAGTGTGAGCTGCTCTTGAGAATGCAACCTGAGTCTTTAATAGCATTCCGTACTGTTGCAATCATCCTGAAATCTTTGTGGAAGGACCCTGGAATTGGGGAATACGTGACCAAGAAAGCCAAAGCTGGGTTCTGGCAGGAACATCTCGGGCAATGTTCCTGCCTGGGAACAGAGATGCAGCGTGCTGCCCACCTGGTGGTACGAAGTGGAGGGAAGTGATACAAAGATGGGGACCACAGTGACAGGGAAAGCACAGATGTGGTGGTTCCACCACTTTGGCTGCTAAATGGGGAGTTGGTCCTCTCCACACATGTAGTATGAAGGTCACCAAGTATTATGCAGGTGGGAGGTTTGGGTTTGGGCTAAGCCCTGTGGAGAGCTGGAAACGTTTTTCTCATCTATTTTCATTTGGATAGTATATATCCTGTCAGCTTTGGGGACCGAAGGGCTGGACTGCAGCATCTCACAGACCACCCCGACATGGTGGGAATGTTTCTGGTGAATGCTGGCCACTGCTTGCCCAATACCAGCCCGGTTCAGGACAGGCTTTGGCAGAGCTGAGCCCTCTCCCACTCACCATCTTGCAAAGAGCCGCTCTTTGCAGGCTGTCCCATCCAGGGTACACAGGACCTGGTGTCCCTCCTTGCTGAATTCCTGGGACGACTGGGCTGGGTATGGCTATATAAACCACTGAGGAATGAAGTAAATAAAATCCTGCTCCCTTTGCCTTGCTTTTGCTAGGGTGACCCCACATGGTACATAAGGAAGCAGAGAAACCATGACTTAGTGCAATCTGTCAGAGTAAAGGTCATGTATGGAGAAACTGGGCAAAAGGATCATCTTGAGATCCCAAGGAAATATACTATAGTATTTTTGCTTCTTTAACTTCTGTTCTGTGTTTGTCTGACAGATGCCTTCAGTAGCGCTCCAGGCACATAGTCTACACCCACAGAATGATGATGTTCTGCCTATTAAAATTCTCCTTTCTGTTTCAGTTGGAGAGAGTATTTATCTTTGCTTTTTTTTCACTTTTAAGGTGGAAAAATTTAAGGCTTTTAATTATTAGAGAGTGGAAGAGGCATAAACACCTTGCTGAAAACTACCACGTGAGAGATGCCAAGAAGCAGAGGATGGCTCACACAGGGAAAACCAGGCACAAAGTGAGAGATGGCACAAATCCCTCCTTGCCTGGGTTAGGGAGACAATGCCAGATCTCTGCTGAGTTGGGGTGGGGGGCAGGAGGAAACGGGGTGGTGGGGGGGTGGTTGATCAGGAACACCCCTTCTGGCGATCCTCTGTAGCCAGACCTCTTGAGAATGAGCTTTTGACCAGGGGTAGAATTGGGTCCTGGGAGCTGGGCTGGAGCAAACCAATAATTTAGCCTCAAGCATTTCTTTGTGATATTACTGACCTAGTTCAGTGACGCAGGTAGAAAGGGAGCTTCTACACGGCCAGAAGTCCACATTAATCCCTGCTCCAGGCAGTGGGGAGAGCTGGTTTGAGGTAGGACACCTGCAGAAGGCAATGGAGATGTTGTATGACTCTCCAAGGGTCTGAGATCCTCCTTCAGCTTCCCAGGGAGGGCCTGGGGCGAGCTGCATCCTGGTGACTGAAAGCTGGTGGGGTCCAACCAGCATCCTGATGCTGGAAGACAAGGCTGGATGTCCAGCCTGTTGGCAGCTTTGCCTGTCTGAGAACCATTGTGGCTCCCCTGCGACTGTTTGCCATGAAAGTTAAATTCTGCTGCCTCTCAGAGGGGGCCTGGACACTTTGTCATCACCCTCTGGTTCTGTTAGTCTCATTGCGGTTTCCCTGCGTGCTCACGAGAAGGCTCAGATTTCGGTTCCTTATAACTTTGCTGAACTTGAGCTATGTGGGGCTAAAATTTTCCATGCTGGGTGGGTGTCAGGGCTGAGCACCCCTTTGTGCTCATCTGAAGCTGATGTCCTTTATTTGCATTGTGTTCTTAGGTAATTCTTTTTTAACTTGAACTGAGAATTTTTGGAATAAGGTATTTTGGTTTTATTCGTTAGGTAAATGCAAATAGTTTAATTTTCATTGGGAAAATTAATAATTTCACTAACAGCAAGGCATTGCATGGAATGCATAATTCTTATAAGGTTTTTGATTAGAAAATAATTGAAATAAACTTTTTTTTTATCAGGTCAGAATGCTTCACTTTGACCTTTTTAGCGCTGAAGCCATTCAGTTTCTCACCCCCAAAAAAGGACTTAGTTTTCTGAATGCATATCTGAAATGAAATAAAGTTGCTGTTGGAAAGAAATGCTTTGACTTTTGTTAAAACTTCTCAGTCATCTGTAAGTGAACAATTTTTAAACTGGCTCGGTGTGGGCAGATGTTGAATTGATGGTGTTTCTTCTAACAAGGAATGCCAATATTTCCCAGTGGATAATAGTACCAAATAGTAAAGATGGGCAGAGGAGGAGAGCTTTGCCTGACTGTCTGCCTCATTTATTTCACAGGCTTTGAAGCACCCAAGACTGTGGAGGTGCCTCCCCAGGGGCTGGAGTTGAGGGGTCTGCGTGGGTCACAGCTTCTGTCTCCACTGCCCGCATTACAAGCGCGACCTGCATGCATTAATGACATCAGTGCTGACATTCTGAACGTGGCCGTTCCTCTCCCAGGTGAGTCCAAGTGTTCACTTGTGGCTGGAGCCAGGTGGGAAAAGGGTCTGGCCTGGCCTTAGTGGGAGAGAGAGAACAGAGAGAGGCCCCTGTGTCCTGTCTATATTGTCTTTGGGCGGTTAAAGGAGAATGTCTGTGTTGGTGGCTGACAGCACTTGCCAAACCTCTGTGTCTTGCCTGGAGGGTAGGTGTTGATGATGTATTTGTTCTACCAAGACTCCATGGTTGCGAAGGGGAGCCAAGGAGACATCTATCCCTGAACTGGATCTCAATATAAAGGTGAAAAAATAATGACGTGTTCTTACGTTCATAATAGATCTTAAGAAACCATTGACTTACAGAGGCTCCACAAAGTTTCAAGCTTTCCCAAACTACTACTTCAGTCTATTCAGCCTGACAAATGTAGAGGGAAGTGAAGTTTTCCTTCCAGCTGACGGTTTCTAACAACATACATTATGCTGGTATTTCTTTTCTTCCTCCTTAATGTTTGTTCGCCTGATCCCCTTTGGAGCACTGGGCCTAGAAGCACTTGGCTGTGTTTACTGGGAAAAGCTTTCACTTGATATCCTGAAAATAGTAGGAGAAGGCTTTACAGGAGTTTTTTATTTATAGTGTTGAGCAGTGCAACTCCTCCTTTACTGTTGACTCTGGGCATGTGTTTGAGTTGGTCATTCAGTGCTGGATCTCTGTGTGAGAGTCCAGACTAGCTGGGATCTCTGGGAACTGTTGACTCCAAGACAACATCAAGGATGATGCTGGGTTGCTGAGGGTGATGCTGTGGCTGTAGTGATGCTGTGTTCCACTCTGAGGAGTGCAAACTCCTTCAGCCCTTCCCTGGAGCACATCCTGACACAAGGCTGGCCACCAGGGAGCACAGGGGTTATAGCAGGGGCTGTGATCTGACCTGACAGCTATATCAGAGGAGGCTTTCTCATTTCTGGCTCTCTTTCCAGGCAGGTAGACATTTATATGGTGAAGTCTGGTCTTAATTCTCATCCTCAGCATTCTCACCTGTAAAACAAAGGGAGGGAATTGCTGATGTCTCACAGCTCAATACTCTTTGCAGAAAGTGTGGGTGGAAGAAGTTAGGCTGGGGAGGGGTTGTCCTCAAAGAGGAATTGCGGCTGAAGGAGCAAAGGTCAGTGCACTTCTGGATTCACCCTGAAAGCACTTGAGGAGTGTTTGACACTGCATGAGGTAACAGGATAGGAATGCTTATTAACGAGAGCAGGAACATTACTATGTTTGTGAAACATCATGCAACTGAAGTCAGTATGGTGCTTTGAATTGCCAAAGAGCAGCTCAAGAAGTAGGGAGTATCAAAGTTTGTACCCTTGAGAGCCAAGGACCTCCTGTTGCCCACGATCACCTCATTCAGCTCTGCTTTCCTGGTGCCTGGCTGTGCTGACAGCCTTGAGTGAAAGCGTATTTTTCCTATCGCAAGGTGCTAGTGAGAAATCCAGGTAAGTCTGAATACCAAGCTATAGATAAAGGCAACATGTGGCTTTCTAATTCAGAGCATTTAATTCATCTTGGGGGGTGGGAGGTAACCACCCTGTCACCTTTCCAGCTGTATTGACCCTCCTGACTTTGTCCATAATTATCTCAGGTCATTTGGAGACGCAGCAAAAGGGTTTAGGTATTCACTAGGGATGATTAGTGTTAAATTAAAGGAGGCTTGATGTTTAGTGTAGTTGAGCAAATTGTGAAAGGAAGAAAGCACTGTGTTGAAGCTGGTTTTGCTGTGATAAAAAAGAACAAGCAGAAAAGGCTGGTACAAAGACCTGTAGTACAATATATGAAAATTAGCTGGAAATGTCCTGAAAAGAATAAAATGGTTCATAATTGTGATGAAACCAGTCCTGTGGAGAAGCTGCCATCTAAGGTTGAGTTAGAAGCAAGCAAAGTATGCCCAAAAGTGATCTTGATAATTCAGGTACATTCTTTAGTAGGCAAGTTCCCTCTTATTTCTTTAAAAAGCACCTGCATGCTGTTTGCATGACAGCTACCAGGGGCATTTGTTTCATTTCATAAAGATAATTCTGCTGCTGAGGTAAAAATTATATTTTAAAATAACTTTTCAGTAATGTTTCTCTATTAAAGTGTGAATTTCAGAATTTGGCGTCTTCTTTGCACAGTCTTGGTTTTGTGTGGATGAAAGTGGGATTGCCTCCTCTACATTTTTTTTTTTTTTTTGACAGTTGCTAGAAAAAATTTTTACAGACCTGTGACCACAGCATTAGCAATATCATCTCCTCAAAAGCCTCCCTGCAGTTATTGGTTTGAATAAATTTTGAAGACAGCAAGAGACACGTGGTCTCTTGCCTGGGCACTTTCTGCCTGTTTTTGACCGGTGGCCTCAGGAAAGAGGTGTGTGGTTTATTGGAAGTAGCCCTGCTAGAACTTGTCTGAGTAGTCAGTATGGCGTAGCTGAGCAAATGCAAGTCCAGAGACTGGGAGAATGAAGAATGTGGCTGAAGTGTCCCCTCTGCTGGGTTGGTGGCCATCCAGCCCATCCATGAGCATCCTTGGGAGGAAGGTTCCCACCTCGGTGAGACTCCCTGGTGGGAAGTGGTGTAGCTGGAAAGACAGACTGGGTCTTCTGCATTTACAGCTCCCTGTCCTTGACCAAAATCCAGGTGACTGGTGAGTTTGCAAACCACCTTTTAAGTATCTTATTTCCCTTTTGACTGCCTTGGGGCTGAAGTTCCAAAACCTCCTAAGCTCCTGTAAAATGAAACCCTCTCCAACCACTGCTCTCAAAAGCCCTGATAACTCAACCAAAGCTTTTGGGGCTCAGAGGCTTTGGTGCTTCTTCTACACTCCTGATTCCTGTTGTTCCTCTCTCCAGGTTCTAGTTGTGTTCTGTAAATGGAAACTTAGATATTTTTCTTTACAAATTATTTCTTTCTTTCTGCCCTGCCCCACCTCCATCCCCCCCAGGTACCCCTCCTCCTTATTATGTTTTGAACACTCAATTGCCAGAAAGATTGCAATATTTCTCAGAAAAGAGGGTCTTTTTTTCTTCCTTATCAGCCTCACTCTAACCCAGAAAACAAATCAGTGAAAGTTCGAATTCCAGTCCAGTTATCAAAATAACAATGTTGGAGTGATTACAAAATAAGTCTGCCTCTCTGTACCCATGCTTTTGAAATTACTCACTAATTTTGTCAGTTCAAGCCAAAATCTGTGTACCTATTTGGAAGAGGCTACTTATAAACCCAGATTTTCAAGCTTTGTCACATTTAGCATCAGGTTTTTATCCTTTGCTTACTCCCTGACTCCAAGGATGGTGATGACCATCTGTCACCCTTATGATTTGATCCACCTCAGTCCACTGGCAGTGTGTTTTTCCCCACCACTGGTAGCTCACACTGTTTATTTTGCTCTTGCTTAGCTTTGTTCCTTCATCACCTTCTCCTCAGCTGACCCTGAGGTTGGATGCCACAGCAATAACCTTCCCCAAACAATTAGCCAGGCTGCTTTCTGTCATCCTGACCACACACTGGCTGGTTGGCTGGCTCCTTTTATTTCAAGCTTATTCAGTAGTCCTTTAAAGGATTTCTTTTTGAATGCAAATAAGGGGGTAATTATTTAATGTAGTGATTTTGTTAATGTGCTTTACATCCTTTTTTTTTTTAACCTTAATTGCGTTGAGGTTTCTATGTCCTTACTGCATTACAATCCCGATAGCAACACTGGGTTTTCAAATTTCAATGAATAACTTAAATTAACTTCTAAGTCAGAAAGAAGTAAACCTCATTCCTTCCTTCTAAGCTACTCTGACCTGACAAATTCCAATTTCTGAAGAACTATGTTCCTGTGATCTGCCTTCCCAACGGACAGCGTGATTTTTATGTTTCTACTTGAGAAACTACTTTGACTTTGAGTGTTGATTGTGTCCCTTCTGGCTCAGGGAGGGTGATAGGGTAAGTCCATCTGTGTTGTCAGGTCACTTATCATATTTATCTCACCCAGGCACTTCCCAAAATCCAGGGGTACCTGTGGCGCATGTGAAATCCATCAGTTAGTGGTGAATGGGTCTCAGCATCTGTGAAACCCAGTTGTAGGGTGGAACCTGCACTCTTCCATTAAGCCCTGCTCCTTTCACTACGTAGACGTTGTTCTTGGTCTGTGTGCAAGGGCAGGGAAACTGAGCTACCTTTCTTTTTATTTGCTTTAAAGTAATATAGTGCTGCTGCCAGCCTGGATGCAGCTCTTTGGCAATAACACCCTCACCCTCGGTGATTGCTTGTGGTCTGTCAACGTTACATAAAAGTTAACAAACAAATCCACTGCCAGAATTTGGAGAGGCCTTTTCACAAATCCTGCAACAAACGTGGACTATAATAATTGCCATCAGGCAGTGCTGAACAGTCTTTCTGAGTGGCGTAAGGTTTGGGGTGAGAAAGGGTTGACTTAGATATCTTCAATGAAGCAAACATTTTAACTCCCTTTTTTAAATTTAGAAAAAAAAAAAAAAAAAGAACAAATAGCTTTCTGGATAATAAAGCAGAACTAGGGTCCTCTCTCCACATCTGTGCCTGGTGGATCATGAAGGAGGGACTTGGTTATAGAGGACATAGGTTAGGGCTGGGCTTGCACAAGAAATAGCATTTTCTGTCTGATTGGAAGGGGTGGACATGGGCAGTTGGGAACGAGAATGTCCGTTCGAGGAAGTGATGTGCTGGTGTTATGCAGTGCTTAAAAAGGGACTTCGAAATGATCTTGAGTCTGGGACATCTGCACCTTGCCTGAAAATGTCTGCACCAAACGCTGTGATCTCGTTCATCTAACACAGAACTGAGCTTTCCCAGGAGATCCTGATGTTCCTGGTGCTTTCCCTTGGGAAGGGAGCTGCTCAGGGAGGGTGAGACAAGTGTCATATGAGGATGATGTTATAGAGGCCTTTTTGACTTCATGCTTGTCCCCCTGTCCCTGTGGCAAGTTTACTGACACTCCTGACTTGAACTTTTGTGACACAAGGAGGGTGAGGTGTGACCCCTGTGCCCTCTCCACTCTACAGGGCTGTGTTCCCCAACACGACAGGCTGGGACCCCCAAGGAAGGGTATGTGGGAATCCAGCCTTTCATTATAAACGTGGCATAAACTTGGAGTAGAGCTGAAATTAAAAGGGAGTTAAAATTCATAAAACACTGGATTGTCATATAAAACTAAATAGCCAGTGATAAGTGTGAAGTACAGTCTCATAAAATCATGTCTTACCGAATTAGGTGTAATAGCAATTAAAAATCATAAAATGACAATAATTGCAGAAAGATCTGAATTATAGCACGGCTAAAACTCATGAAAATTGGTGGCAGTTTTTATGAGTGTTCTGCTGGAAGTGGTCAAAGGAGCTGCTGTGGTGACACACAGCTCTCTTGGGGGCTACCTGACAATGGTGTGGGCTACTCACAAGTGTTTAGGGCATTAACTATACCCCATTGCCCTGTTTTCAGAAAACAATGAGCTGGCTTCCTTGGGAAGGTCTCCAATTTGACTCGCTCTCGTACAAAATGTAAGTTTTAGGCTGTGCTTCAGTAGAGCTATGAGCATTGGTTGGGACTTTTATCTTTTTCATTCCACAAGTTCCTTGTTAGCAAAACTTCCAAGGGCAAGAATGTTTAGAAAAAAATTTGGTAAATATTTCTGGTTTGGCTTGTTTAGTAGATGTGTTTGTTCAGTTCCTTCTCGCTATCTGTAGTCCTGAAGTCTTGTAGGGCCCAATTATGGAGGAAGGAGACAGATTTGTGGGTGCTGGGACTCTCTTATAACATGATAGTGTACTTGTGGAGCAATAACTCCGAACAGAGTGGATTTTACCATTTGGCCTTGAGAATTATGTACCTGTGTATGGAAAAAGCAGTGTTGCCAGGGAAAGAGGACCAAGAGGATCAGGAGACGTTAAGAACAACCCCAAAGCCAGCGATCAGCAGATGATATCATTAGGTCTGAGGATAATGTGGTTCTTGGGAAAGGTTTAGCAGTTAATTAGTTTCCTTTTCCTGCTTATGCAGAAACAAATTGTTTTGGATACTTTTGGGTGATTAAAGTATATCCATTCCTTCGTGAAGTGGAAGCTCACCAAGTCGCTGCACATGACCTCGTTGATCTGACATGGGTTGGGACTTGGTGTACGCAAGTTCCTGCTGATCAGGGTACCCTACGCTTTGTGCATTCAGACTCCGTCATTATTTGCTCTTATTTAAAAGTCCCCTCTCAAAGTGGCTGAGGCAGCAGCTGTGAGAAAGCAGTGACTGAGTTGCTTGGTGCCTCTAAAGTGTTTGTGGGTAGAGAGAAGGGTGGAAAAATGGAGTTAATGGCTGTGGTGTCTCTCCAGGAACAGAGAATACGCAGGAATGCAAAGAAAGGGTGACTTGTCATTAAGACACTATGTGCTGATCTATAAAATATTTGAGCTTTAACCAGACAGGAAAAGAGGGATGATACCCCCAAATAAAAGCCACTGGTGTAATTTTATTTCATAAAAAGTTTTCATTTCAATAGAAGCTGTGCCTCTGTATCTGCCTGTACATAGACATCTGGTTATACATAGTTGATAGCAAAGAGCAAAGGCAATAAATACCTCCAGGGGTCTGTGTGTGTTTTTGTGTATATTAGTAAACACTCTGCTGCTGTCTTGTAGAAAATTAAAGAAATCTGGGTAGTGAAACATCAGTGCTATGTTTTGGCTGGCAAGCAGCAGTGTGCTGATTTTCCTCTCCTCCCCCTACCCCATGCAAATTATGAGGTGTGTGGATTAGTGACAGGAGAATGAGTAGGGTTTTTCTGTGTTTGCTTACATACAATCTAGCCCAAGTACATTTATTGATGGGATATGTTTTTTCCTAGCAGTAAATCACAGCCTCCTACAGCAGCAGTTCCTGAGCTATTCCAGTAAGCAGAGCTCCCTTTCCCACCTGGACATCAAGAAGTGCAGCCTCAGCCCCATCTGCCCCCAGCCTTCTTAATGAGCCCCAGGAGAAGAATGTATGTATTTTATATAAGATTAGTAAATTCCATGGAGACACAGTCCTAATATTGCTTTAGGCAGCTCTTATGGAAGTGCTGCTGCAAATGAATACAGATGCCTTTTATATTTTGTTTTTAATGGAGAAAATTGTTCCCCTGTAAGGTGTGGACAGGCCCTATCACCAACACCCAATGAGAAGGGGACACAGCCCTGCTCCCCAGACTTTGTTAGTTTTCCAGCTGCCTCTCAATATAGTTTAAGATTGTGTCTTCCTTAGGAAAGACCTAGCGAACCTGACTAGGTTGTCCTAGATGCCACCTGCATAAAGGATCTTGTTTGTGCCAGGGAAGATGCCAGCCAGCTCCACGAGCTGCCTGAGACCTCTGGGGCAAGGCACATCCCAAAAACCTAAACTAGAGGTTCTCCTCTGACACGGAGGAAAGCTGTAGCCTGTGGTCCTCTAGATGAATGGGGAAATACCAAAGGAGAGGGACTGGATTTTGAGATTAAATGTAAGAGCTCCCTTGAGAAACACAGATTGCTGGAGACGGGGGTCATATCAGCAGTTTGGCTGTGGTGCATTTGCTGTGACACAGAGAAATAAACTGCTGTTTCTGGGTCTGTGGGTGAAGTGCTACAAAGGCAATTTGATGTGCCCTGAACACCGTGGCAGTGCCCCGTGTCCCCTGGCAGAACCTGTGCTCTCGCAGGAGAATAGGAGAGCATAACGTGAGGGCTGGGGATGCTGCCTCCATTCCCCAGCCTAGTGTTCCCCATTCCTCCTGGCGAGGGGAAGAAGCATGGCCATGTCCGCCAGCTCGCCGGCAGGGTCTGCTTCTTTACAAACTGAACCCGCTGAGATTTTGTATATACTAATTCTTGGCAGCTTACAGAAATGAGCCTGTTGTTGATGCACAACCAACAGCGGCTCCAGCTTCTCTGTCTGCAACCGCTCTGCTAACAGAAATAGAAACCTGTTTTTAAGTCCTTCCGACTTTGAACGCTGCACCGCAAGCCAATCTTTTATATTAAAAATAGCATTTCCTTACAGAGTCTCCTTTGGAGTGGCTCTGCATCTCTGCTATCGTTTACCATTCTGCGCTTAAATAAAGACCAGTTAATTAATCGGGCTTTTCTCTGCATAAATGATGAGGGTTTCTGGCAGGCAATCTAATATTGCTGTCTTCACGCTGTCCATTGAAATTTAGGGAAGCAAACTACGCACAAATGACTAAGAGTGGTGCAAGACAGTGCTGCAGGTTTTGAGCAAGGGAAGTGATGTGTAAAATATTTAATAGGTGCTTTATTTAATCCAATCTGATTTATTTTTTTTTAACTGAATAGTTAGCGATTGCTTAACCTAACATGAGTTGATCAGACTTCGCTCTTTTTTCCACCCATGCACTTGTATGATCAGTGCATTGTGTTGTATCTGACTAAAGCAATATGAAAAAGTTCAATAGTGAAGTTGGATGTTGACTTATAATTTCCCACGCTCTGTCATGGCCCCACATGACCTCAGTCCCCGCGGTGGGCTATCATGACTGACCAGCCCAATGGCAGGGGTTTTGTGCCCAAAGGACATGATGCAGGCAAGCCCCCAGAGGGGCCACTAGTTGCAGGAGAAGAAAGGAGCTGGGAGATACCCGAGTTATAGCTCTCAGGAATCTTTAATCAGTTAAATGTAAGGGTCATACGTGAAGGTCCTGAGCTCACTGAGGACATGAGCCTGTTTTTAAATTGTGCAGGAGTGACATGAGGTTGTTACAGGAACTTTGCACCATTTCATTTTTGTTTATGACTTTTAGGTGTCATTTTTTTTTCCTTGGTTGGTTGGGGTTGTGGTGTTTTTTTAACCTTTGTATCGATCAGAATCTGTATCTGAAGCTTTTGGAGCTCATTCCTGCTGAAATCTCTGCCTGCGAAGATAGAGGAAGGGTTGTTTTGATATCTCTGTAATAAACTAGATCCTCTATCAGTGTGACTTATCTAATAAGACCCTGGGTTGGTGTCAGGAAGCGTGTGCTCTATTCTCATCTCTGTACTGACGTATTAGGCAGCCTTGCTAATCATTTCGTCTCCTCCTGCCTCTTCTTTCTCGCTTGTAAATCAAGGCTGATGATGCTTGCCTGCCTTTGTAACGTACTTTAAAACCCACAGAATGAGATTGCTGTGGATGATCAAAGGAAAGTCTGATTGCACTGTTCAATACATCAAAAATTTGTTTTATTACATGAGTTCTACTACTGGAAAGCCTGAATTTACATTTACAGTGGTATGAGTCTGACTGAAAGCTCACTGACGTCAATGCAAGGCTTTACGTTGATTTCAAAGGACATTAAATGAAGCTTTATATAAAGACACAAGCTTTTTTTTTT
>VXBJ01005536.1:754716-882165 GCA_013400055.1 Nycticryphes semicollaris | reverse complement strand
CTGGAGAAGAGAAGGCTGAGGGGAGACCTTATTCATGATTATAAGCATCTGAAGGGTGGGTTGAAGGAGGATAGAGCCAGACTCTTTTCAGTGGTTCCCAATGACAGGACAAGGGGCAACAGGCACAAGCTGGAACAGAGGAAGTTCCATTCAAAGATGAGACAAAACTTCTTTATGGTGAGGGTGACAGAGCCCTGGAACAGGCTGCCCAGGGAGGTTGTGGAGTCCCCTTCCCTGGAGACATTCAAGCCCCTTCTGGATGAAGTCCTGAGTGATGTGCTCTGGGCAATCCTGCTTTGGCAGGAGAGTTGGACCAGATGATCTCTAGATGTCCCTTCCAACTGACAATTCTGTCATTCCCACAAGCAGCATGGGAAGAACTAAGTTCAAGCACACAGCAACACAAATGTACCTAAGGGCACAGGGAGAGGTTGAGGCCCAAAGTGCCCCTGCAGAGGAGCTGGTGGTGGTCTGTAGCGAACAGGTGGCGGAGGAGGAGGTCCCATCACTGGGGAGGTCACGATAGGATGCAGTCCTGAGTGACGTGCTCTAGGCAAATCTCTAGATGTCCCTTCCAACTCTGACAATTCTGCCACTCCGTGATCTCTAGAGGTCCCTTCCAACTTCTGACAATTGTGTGATCAGGAGTGATTTTTTTTTGTGCTGCAAGGTCTCTGGGAAAAGGGGTAAATAGTGCCAAGTGAGGACTGGTTCCTACACAACCTCACAAAAACCCACCTGCATTTGGAAATGATCCCGTGTTTGCTATGGCAGCTGAGGATCTGACTGCTCTCCATGTTGGAGAGCCACTTGGCATGTGCGACATGTCTTTGTATTGTTGTCGTTCTTTGGTCAGAAGGCAAGCTGTTGCATAAGGGTAAAAACTCGGTTAGCTCTTTTATGAAGTCCACAGCAGCCATCCTCATGTCTTGGCTGCAATTTAGATTAGATACTGGAAAGAAATTCTTTCCTGTGAGGTTGATGAGGCACTGGAACAGGTTGCCCAGAGAAGCTGTGGTTGTCCCATCCCTGGAGGTGTTCAAGGGCAGGCTGGATGGGGCTTTGAGCAACCTGGTCTAGTGGGAGGTGTCTCTGCCCAGGGCAGGGGGGTTGGAACTCGGTGATCTTTATGGTCCCTTCCAACTCCAACCATTCTGTGATTCTTGTACTCTTCTGGAGCTTCCCCAACACTCAACAGGTTAAAGCTTCAGTGATCCAGACTGCTTTTTGGACAACTTTTTTTCTTTTTTTTTAAACATGAATCCGCATTAGCTCAAACCTTTTCCTGTTATTTTAATAAGACAGGATATTTCATCACCATACAATATGTGCTGATGCTCTTTTACCTATTTCTGTAGCACAGAAATATCTGTTGACTGCTACTGTATTTTCTGCTTTACTACTGATAGCGACACTGTTTCTGTATAGTTTGCTTTTCGTGGTGTCCTCAGAAAACCCCGATCCTCTTTATATAGTCCTAAATTCAGTTTCTTTTCTCAATGGTCTAACATTTTTTGTTTAAATTTGTGCTGTCAGTTATCAACTTCCGCACTTGGCTGTGTTATAGCTTGCGATTTTTATGTTGTTTCGAGTGCAGAGTTGCTAATTAAGCCAAGCACTTTTAAATTCATTGAATGCTTGCTTTTTTTTCTCTCTCTTTTTTTTTTTTATTTATTTTTTAAATATGGAATCTTCATTTATAGGTCATTTAGTAAAGTGCTCTTAAATAATGATAACTCATGTTTTCTTCTGTCTGTTTTCCATCTCACTGTCAAGTATTTTTAGCTGTGTGAAATGGCAGGAAACAGAGAGATGAGTGGTTTGGGCTGTGCATTTGTGATGTTCAAAATGAATAACCAGAACACTTGCATGAACCAAAGTGTAACCACTCCTGGTTTCTGTTTTGGTTTCATGCTTCCTCGTTATCTGCCAGATCGTGTCAAGAAACAGCCTTTTTGAGTCAGGAAATGGTTGAAATTGTTGTTAGTAACTAAAAATAAAAATATGGGTGTATTTTAGTTTTGGCAGTTTGATACCTGCAAAGCAACATCTTTGCACTGAAATCTTGGCCGTAATGCTGAATGTTTGAGGAGCTCATCACCTTGTTCGCTCGCATGGTTTGGAGATCTGTAGGAGATAATGTAACATTAATCTGTCCTGTATCTTTTCAGAGCATTTACTCATGTGTTTGTATTTGTTGCTGGGATGTCAATGACAACATAGCATCGTATTTGACAGAAAAAGCTGCTTCTTCCAATCAAACCCTCTCTGTATACAGTTGTAGCCAAGAACAGATTTTACTGTTTTCCCCAGGCTGTCTCAAGTTTTTTCCATCTTTCTTTATTCCTTATTTTCCTTCTAATAACCTGTTTCTGTCTTGTGGTATTTACATGCTGCTCCCAATAGCATCTATAATTTATAAGCCTTACTTCCAGTACACTGAAAGATCAAAATAATGTCCAAAGATCATGATGTAGTCATCCCAGCTTTGATATTACTTTATTTTTAGATGTCTTCCCTACTCGGAGCACCATGACATTTTCTGTCAGCTTTTGCTACCGAATTTCTAGGCCGTGTTGCCTGAGGCTCAAATGATTATAAATTTGTGCTTTTGACATGGACTGTTCTCTGGGGCTTACCTGCTTAAGATTTCACTGAGATGTTAGCAGCAGTCACTGCTGAAAGAGATGTTCTTTCCCACTAAATATTTTAGCTGCAGATTAAGACAACAATTTCACTTCAGCCTTTTTTGCATCTTTTTCAAGATAGGTGTAAGATCATGCATTAAAAGCACCAAATAGTAATGAAAGAAATATTTACTCCTTTCTTTCTGGTACTAGTTCCAGTTGGCAGCTCACAGATTCTCGTCGTTTACTTTTCTGGGGCTTTTAAGAGAGAAGAGAAATGCCACCAACAGGGAAGCCCAGTCACCAAGTGGAGAACTTTAGACAGCAGATGAATGGCAGAACTGGAAATAGGGCCAAGTGTTCTAATTCCAGTGTCTAAAATGCTGCATGATGCCTTACGTTAATTTAGCAGGCTGGAAGGTGGTTTTTTTTTTAATCCTAATGTACACCCAACAGTTTCAGCACCTTCAGCTCTTCATTGCACCACGAAGAGCTGCCCTCCAGGGAGGGGAAGAACAAGCCTCTGAAGGATGTCTTTGGCTGCTACCAGGTGATGCTTCCTGTGGTGGGGAAAGTTGGAGTGCAAAACTCAATGCGTCCCATCCTAACTTTGCCAAAAATAGTGACATTTTCACAATTCCCCATCCCCGGGCACTGGCACTTTTGATGTGTGCACGGGAATTGAATGAGGGGCTGAGGCTGATCAAGGACAGCTTTAGTCATGGAACACTGCAGGTGTTATTTCCATGGAAAGGGTTGGAGTTTGTTTGTGTATTTCTGTTCTTACTGTCTGTATAAAACCTAATCTAAAGCATTTCAGTAACAGCTGGAACTGCCAGAAGATTTATTTGAAAACTTTCATGAGATCAGGTGGGGTTTTTTTATAGATAAAACACCTTCCGACTTTATTGGAAATCAGAAGTCCTAATGATTATGCCATGCACTTTGGATTCCCAGGAGGGTATTTTTAGGCCTGCTGTTAGTGCTGCAAGCTTTCACCTGTCAGCTCTCCAGCCAGCATTTGAGCTTGGTGTGCTCAGCTCCTGGGATGGCTGGCCATGCTTGCCCACAGCACAGCCCCTCCAGGCCACCCCTACTGCCTGCAGGGCCAGGCTCTGCTCTGTCTCTTCTAGCAGAACTTGCTGGAGGCAGCCAAAGGTGGCAGGCAACCCAAAATACTCCATAAAAATGTCCTAGACTTTAGTAGGTGTCTTGCACCCAGACAAAGGCAAGTGGCTTGGGGAAGGCAGGAGATTTGTGGTGTCTTCAGGAGATGTGGAGGGCTTCAGGAGGTGACTGGGAAGCTGAAAGCAATGGGTCCATCAAGAGGAAAAACATTTCTCGGGGTGCCAGGTGGAAAATGCAAAGGAAAGAGAGAAAGAGAATCAGGTATTCGAGTCTGAATTTGAAGTAGAAAAAGAAATACGGTGGGATGGTGCTGGGAGGATGCAGAAAAGGGCAAAAGGATTAACTGTGGGCCAATGGGGTATAGAAAGGAAGGGATTTTACAATAAACGAGGCCTAAAAGCAAGGGAAAAGGCTCTGAAAAAGAAAAGTAGAATTTCTCTGCTAGACCAGAGGTGCAAGACTGAGTTGGTTTGTAGCCTCTTCAGTCTGCCCACCATAGGGCACTTCCTGCTAAAGGAGGGACTGGATTTTAGAGCAGTCCATAAAAAGGGATCAGGCTGCTTGTGTATGATGTAATGTCCATGATCTCATAAAATATGATACAAATAAGTAGGGGGCATAAAGGCTTGTACATAAACATTATATAAAGGCCTGTAATTTTAAAGACAGTTAAGTACCCTTCCCTGCCTTTTGTGGTGCCTGTATCCATGGCATATGGGAAATCTCTGTGTGTTACTCGGCTATCTATAGTCCCTGTGTAATGTATGGGAAAATTAAACACCTAAGACAGACTTTCTTTGAAACCAGAGTATATTTGTCATGCTATTTAGACAATCCGTATTTCAGGGCAACTATATAAAGATGTGGATTATAACCAGGAAGATAAAGACGTACGGACACAGCAGAATGTGACTGAATCCCATTTGAGAGGCAGAGAATCGGCTTGGAGGGATGTGCCTCATGAAGGGAAATGCTGTTCCAGACTCTTGGAGCTAGGAAGGTGTTAAAACCTCCACCAAAATATGAAGTTGTATTACATAAGGCTTAGGAAGTCGCAGATTGCCTCTCCTCAGCTAATCTGTCATAGCCATCTGCTGGTTCGCTGCTGTCTCACAGCAAATACAAGCTGGTTTAAGTTAGTTTAGTGGGGGTTTAGGGAGGTGTTTGTTTTGTTTGGTGGTTGTTTTTGTTTTTGTTTTTTTTTTTTTGAAGGATCAGTTAGACTAGTTCAGTCGCTGTGTGCTGTCTGAGGTGAGAGTGTGCCCAAGGACAGCTATTGCCCATCGTTTAGTGAACCATGCTGTATGTGCTGGAGATGGGAGCTGCTCATCAGACATAAAATAACTCCTGTTTTAGCAGATTATAGACTCTGAGATGTGACAATACTGATATCATTCTGGGGAAAAAGAAAAAAAAGAATCCAGTGGCTGTAATTCTTGCCCAGTCTCTGATGATTCTTCATGTGGAAACAAACCGGTGGATTGAGGTTGGTGGGTCCCCAGCCAGCATACCTGTCTGGGGCCAGGGGATGGGTTTGCTCTGCCAGACCGTGCACGGGGTGACAAACCTGCTGCTCGAAGGGATTTACTGACCTGGGGCTCAGAGCAGCAATTTGGGGAATGTGGGCACTGTACACAAGTCATGGGTACTTCTGCTATAAAAAGTGGTATAAACATTGCTAAAACTCCGTGGAGAAATGACTTTTTTTTAAATTAAATGGCCTATGAGGAGGAGTCAGAACCATGTGAGCAGGCAGATGAGATGATAATTTGATTGAGTAAATAGATCAAACTCCCTCACTAGATAGATACCCCAATGAGGTAGATGGGACTATCTCACTGTGTGGCTTTACATGGATAAATAACACAAGCACTGCATATGAGCTGTGTTGTGAACATAATGCTCTGTGGAAGTGAAGAGTTTTACATGAAATTATTTTTCCCCACCTCTTTGCCCAAGTTCCACCAAGTTTCCTTGGATGGATGTCCCTGTTACCATTAGCTTTTTCTGCTGGCTCTTAGAGGGAAGCTGCTGGTGGCCAGTCCCCAGAGCTGGTTCTTCAGCAGCCAGCGAGCCAGCCACAGAAAGAAACTTCATAAATGTCATTAAGTTGGAGGCCTGCTCTGCAGCTACGAGTCACTCCAGTTATGGAGGTTCTGCACCTATTTATAACTTCAGAATCAGTCGCTGGGGGCTTTGTGTGGTTCTTTGCTACGTGCCACATGGGTTGTAATGCAATCGCCGGGTGTATTATAAGATTTCCTCTGCTGTTTTTTTTGCAGCAGCAAGCGCCATTTCAGCAGACAGCTCTGGCCACAAAGCATAGGTAAAAGGTGGGAGCTGCATCCTCAGTGCTCCCTCCTGGGGGGACATCTGGCTCCACCATGGCATCTGGTGCAGAGAGGACTGTGGTTTGTTACCTGCCTCTCTGTGTCCATGTGCTCTCAGTTGGAACTGAATAGGAAACATGAAATATATTTATGGAGAGGTGTCACTTGTGGAGTAACAAACAGTTGTGATGTTCCCATATGGTTTTTTTCATGTAAAAATCTGGGGAGGAGGTGTAGCATTACTGCCCACTTCCCGTGCAGAGCTTGGTGGATGAACTGTCCCCTCCCAAGAAAATCCCTAGTCTAAGATGAAATGGTCCAAGACATACAAGAGAGAACAAAAGCAATAGTGAAATGGTGCTTGTCAACATCACAAACAGGAGACCTGGGGCAATGAGCAACCTACAAACTGCTGGGTTGTCCACGGGCAGCTTGGCAAGAGAATGCTGCAACAGAGGTACTTTGTAGATGCTCATAGGAGTTCTTAAAAAAATAATAATATGATCTTCTCAAGACACTCTAGCCAAGTACACATGGGGCTTTGGAAGTCAAACCTCCAAATAAAATCGGTCTTGGGGAAAAAAAGCATGGTTGGTTTGCTTATGGAGGTTCTTTCTTTTATGTTCTACCAGATCCAGCAGCAGGTGAGCCTCGTGCTTGGAGAAATGAGGTCTTTTCTTTCTGCCTGCATGAGGAAAATGAGTGGAGGGAGAAAGAAAAGGATGTAACCTGGCTAATTTAGGAGCATTCTCTGTTGTCTGCAGCGACATGCTCCTTTTAACCCTCAACTGCTGCTTTCATACTGTGTCTGTGGATTTGATACTGAGCAAACAGCTGATGCTTGGGCTTGCACAGTCCAGCCAGGTGCCTTCACAGCCGCTCCACAGCAATGGAGGTGGTTAAAAGCAATTAGCTGGAAAGCCAATGCTTCATGTGTTTCTTGGATCCACCTCTCCTGTTGAAGGTACACCCCAGCATGCCCAGCCACGCTCAGTGCCTAGGAAAGGGGAATACATCACACCTATCATTGGCAGTGGCTTAAGGGGATGCCAGCTCACGGGATATCCCCAAAGTGAACTTTTGAGGACAAAGGGAAGGCTATTCCATGCAGTGCTGGATAAGAGACAGCTGTCTGGGTCTACCATGTTACCCAAGAAAAGGTTCTCAAAAAATCACACAAAACCAAGGCTTTTTGGTTTCTCTTTTTATAAAGCAACACTATATAGGCTGAGCTTGAATTCAAGACTTCCTCTAGGAAGACTGGTGGAGGTAGTCTGGGACAAGAACCTGGTGGGGAAGGCGCTGAGATGGGGATGTAGTGGGGGAAGAAGGACAGTGGTACACGAAGGGTGAACTTAGAGAAAATGGAGGGGCTTGGGGGGTACCAAGTGTGCTGGGGCAAAACTGGGAATGGAAAAGGAGCCAAGATAAACAAGGAAGGACTCAGCAAGTGAGAGGCAGAGGGTAAAGAGACCTGCTGTAGAAATAGGCTGGGAAAGAAAAGGGTGGAAGGACCTTAGCACTGATATATGTTCTCCACAGGCTCTGAAATGGGGCTGAGCTGTTGTCCTCCACTGCCAGAAAGCAGCTGTAGAGGCTGGTATGAGGACCTGGGTCTTGGAATCCTCTACCAGCTGAGTCTCAGGGTGGCTCATGGGTGCCCATCTGCACCTGAAGGTCAGAGAACTCCTCGGGTGCTCTCATCCTCCTGAACCTCTCTGGAGAGACCTGGAGCAGGGCACCACAGATGAACAGTCCCAGTGTTTCCTGGATGAGACATGGGGCATGCAGTGGGAGGGAGAAGAGAAAGGTTTGCCTCAGTATCTCCTTATTGAACAAAACAGAGACTAGGGGAAAAAAATAGCATGACACCATGTAATTAAAGCCTGTGTTATAGTAGACAAGATTACCTTAATTTCTTCCTCCAAGTAACTTGCTGAGTGTTTGACTTTTTAGCCTCAGTGCCTTTTGGTGGATATTTGTACCTGTGAAATGCCATAAAGCAGAAGAGGACCAATTTTGCCCACCTTGTATAGTTTTGTGGGTTTCCAATCGATAATCCTATGCCTTGGCCTATGAATCACCTGCTGCTTATTTTCCAGCATGATGCAGTTCCATTTCAAAAAGGGTTTCCAGCTCCACGGAAACCCAGGGTTTAAACCAGTCAGAGAGATTTTGCCTCTGTCTCCCATGACATCTCTTCCAAGTGAATTTTTTTTTAGTTTGGCCGTTCAAAACAGACAAAGTAATTGGTGAAAATGTAATGCTTCTCAAGGGTATGATGTCATTTGCATTGTGTCATAGATGTCATAAAGGGGCAATAATTCAGGGGATGCTGCCTGCTGCTACAATGACATGAATTCCTCACGACTGAAATAATGTGCCTGGGGATGATGTAGCCGTTGCAGTGCTGGATGCTACAGAAAGGGGGAGAAAAAGTTTTAACGAGCTTTAGCACAGTTCTTTTGCTCAGCCTTGGTATTCTCTCTCCCCTTCCCCCTTTTTTCCCCCCCCCGATGTGCCGGTACCTGAACATTTTGCCCTTTAGGGCATGGGGAAAGCTGTCCCTGGGGCTGAACGCCAAGGTGTGAGTGTGTGTGTGTGTGGGGGTGGGGGTGCGGGGCTGAATGTGTTTTACTGTGTGCAGATGCTGACTCTGAATTTTGGGGGGAAAATGGATTTTGATGAGGATTGGTTGCCTGGAGCAAGGGAGAGGTGGTTTGATCCAGCACAGGTGCTCGCTGTATTGAATCCTCATCACGAAGAGGTTGAACTGAGATCCTTATGGGATGCTGTTCAGCCAAGTGTCCAGGTGCAGGGGAATGTCTGTGGTGAAGTTATGCTGCAGGTGGGAACAGTGGAAACCATACCCTGTAATTCCACTTCTGCCCACGCTCCCAGCCACGTGGGCCCAACAAAAGAAATGTTCTCAGCCATCCAAATGAGCACCATGGCTAAAACAGGCTGCATTGCTTCCAAAAACTGCATGAGAAACTTATTTTTACAAGGGAAGATTTACACGAAGGTCATCATGTAGTCCTGCAGCTGTTAAATTCCCTACCCAGAGAGCAACCACACACATTAGATCCCAGGCTGCGGTGTCCTGTGTGTGCTAGTTTCCATAACCCATCATTTGAGGGGGGAGTGGGCAAGGGTTCACCAGCAACAACCAGGAAAAAGGGATAAGTGGTGTGGTTGGAGGCAAATCTTGCTGCTTGCCTTCTGCCAGATCCAGAAATTGCCAGACAGCAGTAGCATCAAGTGCGTGATGCAGTGACTTATGCTGCAGGTTCGAGTTATGCTGTCTAGTTTCTTCTATACCCAGGATAGAGCAATATTAAAGAACTGTATAGAAATGAGTAGGCATTAAGTCTGTGTATTTTTACAGAACTTACTCTGAAATCCTGGGCAATGCAACGAAACTAGTCTTTCACTGGCAGTTTCTGGTGTCCTTTCGGTACTGATTCCTAAGCTTTCCAATTGCAATTGGAATTATCATTGTGGTTAAAAATCCTATGGGTAGGTTTATTGCTGCTCTGTAATTCTCAGACCCAGGTGATGTCTGTTTCCTCCTTTTACTCCAGGGAGATCTGATTGTATCAAATGCTGATAAATAGCTCAGCAAATGCTCTACTGATCTCATACTTGAGGACAAAAAATAATAAAAATCAAAGTATTTAAAATTAAAAGTAAGAAAAAATGTCCTTAACAGGGGGATAAGAGGCTTCCTGGCGGCTAACCCTTCCCAAGTGGGTGAGCCAGCCTACATAGCCTGACACAATCTACTGCCTTCAAAACAAGGATCAGAAGACCTCTTCTTCACCCCAAAGGGTGTAAAGTCTTCTCCTCAGAGCTGCAGCTCAAATCTCTGTATACGTTTTGGGAAGTGGTCACAGGTTGCACTGTCCTTTATCTGCTGGCCTTGGAAGGGTGTGAGACAGCAGTGTCACTGGGGTGGCTGCAGGAGGAGGGACATGTCTCACAGTGGGAGGAATTTGGAGAGCTGCCCCTTTTCCTGGCTGGGGAGGTGATGGCTGTGACAGATGTGCCAAGGACTGGGCTCAGAGCATACAGTTCCACTCTCAGCACCCTGTACTTTTCCTTGCACAAGTGTAACTTCCTTGTGAGACTTATGGGAAGGCCTGTACTTGCTGTAGAAAGGAAAGTCTTCTAATTAAAATGGACAAATTTTGTGTAACTTTCCCTTAGGCTTGCTTTTTTTTTTTTTTTTTAATATCTCTGGGATTTTTAAAACATGCTTTTAGTTAAAAAGAAATCTTTATGTCCGGTTAGCCCTGATTAAAGGTCCAAAGGCGATCCACAGTCAGGTCTGTCTCTTCCATGCTGTGCTGCTCCAGCCCCAGTTGAAAAAAGAGAGCCCTTGGTCTTCTCCTGCACTTGTCCCTCTGGTGCTGGGGTCTTGGCAAGGTAGCGGTGACTCCTTCCCTGGATGATGCACATGGAGTTGGATGGGATCAGCATGCAGAGCCTGCATTTGGAGAGCGCCCATCCAAATCCAACCAAAGACCTGACCTTCAACATAGCATCAGACTTCAGCTGAAATGCAGGCCTGACAATGTGTCAAAGTACAGTAGCATAAATAAGATGTTGGCCATAGATCTCCTGATGACAGATATAAGTGTAAATATAAAGTGTGCTGTCTAAAAATAGTGTGTGTGTAGAAGATGCTGGAAGCACTGGCTATCGGAGAGGCTTGCAAGTAAGTCATAGATGACCAAAAGAATAAAATAGTAGCATCAGCAACATTCATTGTGGAAGCCCAACACTTTTTGGCACACCCCGGATAAGCCAGGGGTGAAGCAGCACCTGCGTGTGATAGATCTTTCTGCAAAGGAGTGTTATGGGATGGAAAGTCAGGCTGGGGTTACATCTGAAATGCACACAGGTTACCCATCTGATGAAGATGAGGCACCGTCGTTCCCTCCACCCCTCCCTTTAATTTCCTATAAAGGAGACAGAGTTTTCCCAAGACTTCCTGCTTTCTTTTCTACTCTCTGCTGTTTTGAGATAGTTCTTAATTTGCTGGTATTTCATATGTATTTTTATCTTACACTAGAAGGTATGAGAGGTATGAGTTCACCCTTTAAAATGTTCTCCAGTAACATTCCCATGCTCCCCAATGATCTTTACGCAATGAATAACTGAAAAATATATTTGGCTGTGTTCTGTGCCTTGTACTTTTCTGTGGTACTTACTGAACTAGCACTTAACATATAGACCCACCACTGGAATGACTAAACTTGTGCCAGTGGGTAATTAGCATTATCCTCTGGCATTATTTTAACTGTAAGAAATAGGATTTTTCTTCACCTTTATCATTTCCCATTTCACTTTGCACCTGTTGTTAGTCTTTGTCCACAGGTAGTGTTTGGGTTCTTCCATTCCCCCTGATACCTACAATGAGAGCTTCAATTAGTGAGAAACCCTAACCAGACAATTCCCTACCTGCTCCTATTGCTTATTTCATAGAACAAGGGTTGCAGCATTTTCCACTGCAAGAAGGTGCTAAAGTATTTATTAAAATAGGAAATCATGCATTACCAAAAATCATAGACGTTATCAAAAAGTAGGAGCTACCTTTTGGACCTTACAGTGCTTTAAGAGCATTGTTGCAATATGAATGTGGTATAGAAAGAAAATATGAATGGAGGTTTCTTTTATGGTCTCTTACGGATCTCTACATCAAATATAGCTCCTTGACAAGTAGGCAAATAGGTTTTATTTTTTGTAATCATCAAGTCTTAAAATGCGACGTGATCAACAACACTGCAGTTACAGAGGCCTGTGTAAGAATAAATAGACAGTGAGTTGCTTTTTTTAGGGGACAGAAGCCCTTAGATTAACTCTTTTGACGCCTTTCTGACATGAATTTTCTCAACATAGAAGATTGCAGTGTAGCAGAGGGTGTCTGGGCTGATGTGTGGTGATCATGGTCTGTCATCTGCTTACTTCTAGCCCCCACATCTCACCCTGTAAAGGAAGAATATCTGGACCCCTTTGTAGTGGCCCAATGAGTCTACAGGCACTGTGTCAGTACATAAAAGGGTGGTGAACTTGGAAGTCTTCATTTTTCTAATGATTAATTCTGCCTGGCTCTGAAGTTCTTTCTGTAGATAAGGGCAAACAGGCATGTAGGGTTTATGCGTGTGTAAATAGGCCTCTAAAGATATCTGTTTCTCACTCTGCATATAGTATATATGTAAGATGTGACTATTTTGTTTTCATTGCATCCCAGACAAATATAATGTGAACAGGCTAGATGCTTGGCTCCATGGCAAGATCTTTTTAAAGAATGCCCAGTCGGTTTTCCTCACAAATGATCTATCAAAAGCAGAACCCAGCTCATGCTCTATCTATATGCTCCAATGACTCTTGAAGTGGTTCTCTAGAGTGCCACCTCCATTATTGTGTGTTTTCTTATTTAAGAGTAAGAAAAGGCAAGCCATCAAGCATTATTATTTTTTTCAATCATTAGCAGAGATTTGCCATTGCTGTACACATTCCAGGACACAAGAAGTTTTTTTACTTCAGGTTTCCAGAATGAGCAAATGACTGCCTGGACTGTTACCACCAATATTACTGTTGGGCCACCTGGATGTCTGATATTATTCTATGGAACATCCAAGATGCCATAAGACAAATTGTCTTCTCCACAGTACCCTTTGCAGTACTCTGCAGGCTTAAAGTGTGTTCCAGGGCATTCCTTGGCACTGCCAGTGAGACATTCTTGGGGTTACAGGGAAAAATTAATCAAATGAAGGGTAACTCCTGAACTGAGGAAAAAAAGAGGGTGACATTTTTCACCAGTCTGCAGAGAGCAATGGTATTGAGAAAGATACTACCAGTAGAGGTCTTTTTCTGTTTACAGTTGTGAGATGGTAACTTAATTAATTGTCACTTTAACTACTATCCTTGCTCTTTAAAAAAAAAGGTGTTGCTTAGAGATTCAGCTGTGGGGAGTGGTGGTTTTCATATACAGCGTGGACAAAGATACCCTAGATGGGTCTTGAAATCTATTCCATACTGCTGCTCTCTAGTAAGTGACTGGAGCTCCCCATGAGTGTGAACTACATTGGAATTTCTGGAGAAGTATAAAACACAACAACTCTAATTCTTTGCTCCAGGCACCAAGTGATCACTTGTGATTTTGCAACAAAGACTGATGAAAACAAAGAGTCTGAGTTTTCCTGAGCCTCCTCAGTTGTGTATTGAGCTAGCAAAACAGGAACCTGACACATGCTGTGTAACTCTTCTGTGGCCAGCATATGACATGGTGGCAGAGTAGGGACCTGTGGGCTAGAGAGCAACATCCACATCTACAGCCACCCATTACCACTTCAGAAGCTGTTGAAACTCTGGGATATGTGAGCATGGAGCTAAGGTTAAACCTTCCTTTCTCTGGAATTCAGACTTAGTGAAGTAAGGTGAACCAGCTCTTCATGCAACAGTGTGGCAAGCCTACTAGATTTCTTTATTTTCTTTTCTTAACTAACACAAGTGCATATTCCCAAGACTCACCATCAATGAGCCCCTTAAATCATCCCTTAGAAAGGAGAGGGAAGAGTAGAAACAAGCTGCACAGTTCAGCACTGACTCCCTGTTTCAGAGTTTTCTCTGGGTTTTGATTTTTAAACAAGGGAGGGAGGACTGGAAGAGGAAGGGGAGATGAAGAGTTCTCCTTTGGGCTGTTGGAGGGCTGCAACATTTGCACCCCCCATTTAGGTTCAAAATCTGCTTTTGCCTCTGCTCTGTAGGTCCATGGTGGGTGTCACAGAGAACAAAAATACCTGGGAGGGCCCCTGCTTGCGGGTTTGTCAGTCTGAAGGAGCATGCACCCCTCCATTTCTCAGGTACTCAGCTTTCAGACTGTTTTAAATAGTTTTGAAATATCAAATGATACCGCAGTGTTGAAGCTGATACTTTGATCTTCAGGGAAGTGATGCTGAGCCAGCCCCAAAGTGTTTTTACTGGAGGAAAACTCAGCACAGTAGGCTATCGGCTCCTGGCATGGAACAGCTAGCAGGTGGATTTTGTGATGGGAAGTGTTAAGTGGGTTTTTCTGGCTCACTGGTGCAGCTGGCTTGCTCCCTCACTTAGAGTAAAGAGAAGTGGGACCTGCCCTCAGGCACGAGTAAAGAATTTGGATGTGGCACTGGGTGGGTAACGTAAAACAGGAACAACAAAGCCTGAAGCCAAGCCTTGGGCTGAGGTTTTACATAGTGCATCAAGAGAAGCCAGGGGAGTGTTATTTTAGCTTTCTAGGGCTGATCCTTAGCCAGCGTGACTGGTATCAGTGCAGCTGTTACAGAAATCGTGAGAAAGGAGGTGGGAGGGACTCCAAAATGTCATGCTCATAGCCTGGGATTAGCTTTTTTAGATCGTCTTTGAAAAGCAATTGTCTTGTCTGTTCTTGAGTTCTGGTGCAGTCTCCTGCTGCCATCCTTGCAATGCTGCCTTGGCTTTAGATGCTTTTTTTCTTTCTCCTTGCAGTTTTAGGTCCTGGCCTGACCTGGACAGGGAAAATGGCTTTCCTCTCACTTTTTCCGGTGACTCTTTGCATTCAGACGGCTTTCATATTGGTCCTTTCATATTTATCTATTTATTTAGATAAAGGGGGCTTAGTTGTTTTTTTCACTTTCCCTGACTAGGCCGGTGTTAACATATGTGAAATTAAGAGAGTTTTCTTGCAAATCCCCAACTGCGGGGTCAGTTCTCTGTCTTCTCCCCACTGTTCTACTCCTTGCTGTTTCCCACAGCAGCTTTAGTAAAGCTGGCAATCATTTTAGGCAAAAGCACCAAACACTTTTAGCAGTACGTTAAAATTATCATGCCTAATCTTATACCTGGCACCTATATAGTTTTTCGCACAATTGAAAGCACAGCTATTAATTAGTTCTCCCAGCTGTAGCTGTGGAAGATGATTATTCTTGCTGTTGAAAAGAGCATACTGAATTATATAAACCATGAGACCAAGCAAGGGCACTTTTCCTACAGCCTTTTGAAAATGTAAATAAGTTGTGACATTTCTATTTTATGAGGGAACGTGAGGTCCAGAGAGGTCATAAAAGCCTGTAGGTGTTGGAGTCCCATTCACCTTCTGTTGTAGGTGCCAAGTCTGAATTGGAAGTCTCTGCACAACTGTGCTCTGCCACAGTGTAATCTTGCTTCCACACCAACCATTATTGGCAATATCTCTAGCAGAATAATTGGATGAAAAACTAGATGAACAACTTGTTTTGTAATAAAAATTCCTCTTTGCTTGGGCCTTATGCACCACACACATAATTGCACCTTTGGACATACTGGAAACATTCCTTTAAACCTCAAGCAATTTGAAAGAGAAAAGTGTATAAGGTCACAGCTGGAAATCCTGTGCAGTCAACGTGTCTGCACTTAGTTGGGGTGATTTCAGAAAGACCTGTAAAATGGTGTAAAGCTCTAGAGGATGTGCATTCCAGTGGGCAAGTAGGATTTTCAGTTGACTGGACTTCTCTAAGGAAAGGGTGAAAGCGTAGTTGTTAGTCTTTGTTTTTCTACACAAGGCATCTGATTTATGAGGGCTTTTGTAGTTTAGCAGAAAAGGGGAGGGCAACCAGTTACTGGATATTGAAATTAAAAGCAAACCAGAAAGTAAACACAATCTTTGACAGCGGGCAGTGCTGGAGCAGTTTCAGAACATAAATTGGCTGGATGGACCACTTTAACAGGGAAACTCCAGTCCTGAGAAACATGATCTACCCTCACTATGGCCTTTATCTTGTCCATTCACATAGGAAGAAAGTAGTTAGGAAAGAAGAGAGATATGTCGTGAAATTATATTAATGTTATGAGTTGTTAAAACAAAGTGGATAGCTATAGCATTGTCTTTAGCATCAAATGTACACGGAAGGGTTTCTTCACCAATATTTTAAATTCTCTGTTGACCAAGCTCTCCCCATCTCTACAGGCCCATCACTGTAGTCTGTATTGATCTGTGGTGCCCAGCAGTTTATTCCAGGACTTACTTCTCTTGCTCGTTAAGATGTGTTCATTCATCTTTTTGCTGCAGAAGTGACTAATAACAAATGCTTTCCAGGAACCAGCCCCAATAAAACAGCCATAGACATGTAGTTCAGATTCAATTAAACTAATAGGCCACACAGTTCACCTCCAATTTAATTATTTCTCATTTTATGTAAATGAGATTTCTTATTACAATGAAACAAATTATTATTTTCTCATGGCAGTGTCTCACATGAATGCTTTACTGCTTATTCTGTCCTTAGTTTAACCTAAAAGCAAAACAAAAGATTCTTCAAAATTCAGAGGCTGAATTGAAGAGCTAATCTTTCATTAGTATTCTGGAGACAGCACATTCCTTTGTGATCTGGTTGTGCTTAGCCCTCATATAACACTCCCTGATTAAGGCTATGTATTTGACAAAATAGATTAAGCATGACATCTGCCAGATGTACAACCCTGGAGCCAAACACCCCCACCTCCTAGGGAATTTTCATCCCAAAATTCTGCATTTGGCTGAATTTGCAGCTAACTTGGGGTCTTGCTACTTAAACACCTTCTGATGTATGCTTCTTGGGATGAAAAAATACATCTTTTCAATCTACTCCCTACCAACCTCCTACTATGAACAATGTTCAGTCTGTTTGGGCATAAAACAATGAGCACAAACCCCAGTGGAAGCTGCAGAAGTTATTCACGCCTCCGTTTTCCTCTGGTACTCACACACTATTCACTTATCTTTGCAGAACCTCTGTAACTTGGAGGTATCAGGGCAGCTTCCTCCAGATGGAGAGCTGGAGCACACCAGGAGTGAAGGAATCTGTGCAAGGCACAGGCAATGTCAACGGTCAGGAAATAAATTCAGTTCTTTTGCACATTAACCCAGTGTCTAAGCCACAAATCTATTCCTTTCTTCATGTAGATTCCACTCCCCTGGGATGCAAAGCTGTTTGGCCTGCTGTCCCCTAAGGTACCTATTGGAATAGGGAAGGTATTTCTTCACCACCCATGCATGTGAAGTCCTGCAAATTTGATGCGGCTTATTTCACTTTGTGGAAAAGATAATGGGAGAAATTGTGTATCCCTCCCACACACCTGAGTAAGACTATGACTGGGAAAGAGATAAATTGTTCTGGGACTTACCTGCCCATCCAGCCCTCGCAAAAATGTGATATTAACTGATGCTAAATTCAGCAAAGCAAGCAAGATGACATATTTATCCTCAGTAACATTCTTATTCTTCTCCTGTTTGAAAGCAGAGACATTTAAAGACAGCCAACTGTCTCTTCAAGCCACGTTGACCAAAATAATAACTGTGAAAATTAGAATGCTTTTAAAATACACTATTAGAGTGTGTGCTTTCACACAGAACGACTGAATCAGCCTTTCCCTTCCTAGGCTTTCACTCTGCAGTAACTTTTCACACTTCCTCACGATGAGCCACGCATGCTAAAGTTCATCCCAGAGGAGTTTTACAGCCCATGGGAATGGCTTAATCAGGCACTGTCAGTCTAAATGTCAGTCCCCACTATTCACACTTGTTGCTGGATTCCTTGCTGGTTTAGCAGCATGGAAACAAACCTCAGGAGCTGGTGTCCGTGCTGCCCATCTCCTGGAGCCTGCTGGTGGGAAAAAGCTTGGTTTTGTCCAGGCAGGCCCAACATTTCAGATCTTCTAACTCAATCATAACAGTATACACGTACACCTGGAGATGCAACAAGCCCCTTGGGAAGTAGGGTCTGTGCTGTCCCCACGCCCAGCCCCGTTGAAGTGAGACAGCTCCATCCAGAAATGGGCCAGTGGGGACAGGACGGGGCTGCCAATTGAGGCAGAACAGGGCTGGTGGCCCTGGCTCTTGACTTTGACCTTTTACTGGTGCTGTTCACTTGAGTGTCTATCTACCTTACAAAAGGCAATAGCCATCTCCTTTAGGGGTTTCATGGAATTTGTGCCATTACCTCATGTTTGTTTTCTTCGTCAAAGATCTGCTAGGTTTAGTGTTTTTTCTTTTGTGACAGAAAGGTAGAACGGGTTGGACTAGGTTTAATTTCTCTCTCTTGCACTCAATGGCATGAGGGATTTCAGCTTGGAGCAGGACTCCTTCATCAGGGAAAACTTGTGGGAAGATGAAGGTGTTCATCATTTCTTATCCCTGTTTGGCTGGTAGGGATGGTTGGGACAGTATTGCTATAGCCTCAGCCCCCATCATTGCACATGGGATACAGACCATTTTTTCCACTGCTTGCCCTGGTAAAGCTTTTCTTTCTGACCATGTCTGCAGCCATGAGCCATAACCCTCTGGTGAAAGCATGGTCCCCGAGCAGGAAGGTTGCAGGAAACCCTGTGTGAGCTGGGTGCATACAGAGGGATGAAAGGTGGGTGCAGCACAGTAACATGCTCCTTGCCAGCAAGGTCCCAGCTCATGCCACAGCAGCCATGGCTGTAAACACAAGGGGTGGAGATGGGGAGTGGGTGATGTGGGTGCTGGTGTCCCCCGACTTCTCCAGGCAGAGAGGAGGGGGGGTGAGGAGCTGCTGCGGTGCTATGGGGTGGGGAGCCCCTGCAGACGGTGGCCAGAGCAAAGGCTTTGGTCTGATGGAAGGAAAAGCGAAATGCAGAGCTGCATTGAAACCAGCTGCTCATCTTGCCATCGGAAGCCTTTTTTTTTTTTTGCTAAGATGCTTGATGAAAATACTTCTGTGTAATTTGCATTTGTACCTTTGCATTCTATAAAAAATAACCCATTTGCATATAGAGAGGAGACACTTCTTATACACAGTTGTCTATTTGGTGTATGATCTGCACAGAGAATATAAGGTTTTTCTGCTTCTGTGAGCTTTTATTAACAGATACAGAAAGAAAAGTAGGAAAAAAAGTTTGTGAAAAATCGTGTTTCTACTATGAATATTACATCTCTAGTTGTTGTTGAGTTTTGAATGTAAGAGAACTTAGGCCAAAGCATGTTGTTTCAAAAGCAGTGACTGCTTTTCTTTCCTGCAGCTTGAGTTTATTATCTTTCATTCTTTCTTTGGAATAAAATTAAACAGTTTATTTTTGCTCCCACAGAACTGTGAGTTTGCCAAAGTGTAGACAACTAAACTTTGTTCAAATAAACATGGTCCAGCTTTTTTTTTACCCCTTAAAACTCACTTGCTGATATGCTCCAGAAAACTTCTGTAAGCTCCAAATGACAAAATGAGGAAAACGATGTGCATGTTATTTCTTCAATTGTATCCCAGTGTCGTCTTTATCTTTAGGATTTGCAAGCAAATTGACTTTCAGTCCTATCCTTTTCTGCTATCTTTTCTGCAGCTGACGAGAGATTTGCAAGCAAATAGACCTTTTTCAAAATTTAAAGCAGATTTGCTGTTTCAAAGTTTCCATCTCTTTTGCATAAATACATTTTTTCCCATAAGGCTTATAGAAAGCATTATCTGACAGTGCCAGTGGCCAATTTCCTAAAGGTTTTCTTTGTTGCCCATTGATTCAAAAGAATCTATAGTTTTCCCAACCTGCCTCCCCACCTTTCCTCACCTCCAGAAGCCTTGCTATATGTTTATGATATCTTTATTGTATAAACAGAATTTTTAAAGGGAAGTGAGGAGTGTTTAAATCAAATTGTTTTCTCGTATGGGAGTCAGTGCACTATTATCACTAGGGCTGTTGTCACAATTAAGTTTACTAGACACTCTGCAGTGAGGAAACCCTCCATTCACTTGCTTGCAGTCTGACAGACTTCAGCAGTTTGGGATAAAATCTCCCCTGCCAGGAATCTGCTTTTTAACTCTCTGTCACTCCTTTGTTCCATCCATCATGTTCAGGGAAGGAGATATGAGCTCTTTGATTGCGGACGACTCTTGCTTCAGCATAACTGGTGAGGGGAGAGGCTTTCCTGTCCTCTGAAATCCTCAGGCAGGGAAAATGCAGAGCAGCCACCCAAGACCTCCAGAGTAAAATCCTCTGGAGGCAAGGTATGGCTCCTGACAGAGGACATCTCACCTCTTCTTTCCCTCTGAAAGCCCCACTTCCCCTTGCTCCATCGATTACCCACATCCCGTGGTGGATCCTTATCGCATCTGGCAGCACCGAGGGATGTAGAAATAACGTAGAGTCAATGTCACATAGACATCCAATCTCAGCAGGGAGATCAGTCTCACACCGCTCACCACAGAACTGCCAGAGTCCATAAAGAGGAAATTATGAGATTTATAGGCTTACAGGAGGGCATCATCATGCTGAGCTTTTGTGACTGTGGCTGGAGTGGGAAAATGAAGCAGTCCCTGTGGAGAGCATCAAAGGCAGTAGGGAAGGCTAGGAAAAATATTCCTGCTTGAAAATTTTCACGGGAGGTCTCATTTTGGGACAAAATGCACTTCTTCTTTTCTTCTGACCTCTTCATCTTTTTAGACACCTTCTGTCTCTGCCTCAGCGTTGTGGCCCCACACTAGACGTACTGTGTTGTTTTTTCTCACCAAAGAGGAGACAGAGGTTTCCAGACAGGACAGATTTGCCATGTCACGTGCAGGTGGATCCTGCCCACCCTCACCAGGCCGGTGCCTCACTGCCCCCAGCACAACTTCTGAACATCTCCATTGCTTCCCAGCCCCCGGCAGCTAAGAACAAGAGGCTGCAGGGCTGTCATTTGGAGAAGCAGAGAGGTGAGAAAGGAAAAACATGATTCTCAGCAAAGTTTATCTGTCGCTGCAATAGGCCCATCCAGGAAAAATATCAGGAATTCATACCAGTTCGTGTGTGGCTCAGTCTTGAGAATTTGAACTGAAATTTATGAAAGCTGAAGTGAGAGAAATGAGTTTGACCTGATGCTCTGACCTGAGCACAGAGAGATTCTTCTGGGTTGTTTTGCTGGAGTATGGCAGCAGATGCAGAAACCTGACACTGCAAAACCATCGTACGTATTGATAACGTCCAAGAGATCTCTATGGGCAACAGAATAAGTGGTCATGAAAGTACCAGCCACGGGCAATTGGTACACAAACCCACCTGCTGGTTCTAGTCAGACCACACTTGAATTCTTGCCTTCCCTAGGTGGCCTGGCATAGGGCTACCCAACCTCTCCTCATCTGCTGGGGAGCACCAAGTGTCGGTTATTATTCAAACCCATTAAAGACCCCATTCTATCCCACGGCCCTCTTGTTGCTCTTCTCTGGTGCTTGGGTTATCCTGCTCTTCCCTGCTGAGCCATCACTCCTGCCACACACAGCTCTTCTTCACACAGAAAGTGTGAAGGTCTTGTGTTCAAGGTAATCTTGCCCCACATTTGTAGTAACTTGGAATTGAAGGAATTGGTGTGCAATTTTCCCATTTGAGAGGAAAAAAAAAAAAAGAAGGAAAAGAAAAAAGAAAGCATGCAGGAAATAAGTATTGTATGTAAGTATGTATGTAAGTATTAATCTATGCAATTTGAAAGTTTCATGTCCAGCCCTGCTAGAGATGGAGGTTTCCGGCACTTCAGTTACCTGTTGTAGTTTTAGTCAGGAAAAAGGTGCCTTGATCCTTCTTATATTTTGAAAGCTGGTATAACTAGACTCCAGAGGTATTTAGATGTGTTTAGGGAGTATCACTCATTGTCTTAAAGGCTGAGAAATCCCTTTTTTTCCAAGGGTGTTTTCCTACTGAGCACTAGAAAAGAGAACGGGAGGTATTTGTGCTTTTTTCTGTATTGCTGTTCCTTACTGTTCGTATGCTTTCTCCAGCCAAGTAGAAAACCTGTTTCCCAATGAACCCTTGGTATCTTAGCAGTGAGCCTCCTCACCAGCAGCAGATTTTGGGGCTATTCGGAGTGGTGTGGTGCCTCCAGCATAGTGTGATGGTGGTGGTCCTCCATCGCATTGGGATGATCTTCCTCTGGATATGCCAACCTCAGACCAGCAGGAGCTTGTGAAAACACTGAAGAGAAACCACTTAGGAAAGCCCTGTGATAATTCCAGCTGTGGTTGTAAGCGGGGGAGTAAATTGCACATTGATATGGGTGTGAGTGGCAAATTAACATGACCTCTTCTGATGAAAAATGAGCCTTGGAGGCTAATAAAACAAATGTGGTTAAAAAAAAACAGATTGCAGAAGGATGAAAGATGGCTCTGGAACCCTATTCCTTTAAATTCTGTCTCCCTCATCTCTCCGAAGCAGCTATAATGGAAGCAATGCCCACGTCTGTCAGGGCTGACTTTGTTCCCAGAGTAACTCAGGTCAGCGGTGGGGAGGGTTGTGTATTCAGTGGTGTGCTAGACCGCTCTCTGCCTCTGGCTTTGCCACATGCATGTGACTGAGGATGCCCATATCACCATGAGAACTCAGCTAAAGGTGGGAGGAAATGGGTGTAAAATAATTTGTTTGAAGAAAGATAATTAATGTGCTTCCCACTTTATTCACTTCCTGTGAAACTTCTGCAAGAGCTGTCAGACAGGGTTTTCCACCACTGTAGATCTGCAGGCTTTCAAAAAGTGTTTCCTTCTTTGAGAAAGCAAGTGGTTGGTGAGAAACAGCTGCAACTGGGAAGCATTGTAATTGCTGAAAGATAAAACATGGTACACTGAAAACATGGTTTGCTGAAAATAGTCAGTCTGCTCTGGGTACCTGCACACATTCTCCAGGCCACAGCAGGAACCTGCACTTGGGCCTGTTCAACCTCATTAGGTCCACACGGACCCACTTCTCAAGCTTGTTCAGATCCCAGGAACCACTCCATGACACCGATAGTCCTTCTGCATGGAGATAATTTAAATACAAATATTTTTTTTTGTTTTTCAAGTGTTCTGCTTAGCTGTGGTGCCTCCTTGGCAATGCAGAACTTGACTCTGCAAAGTCACTTTTGCTGCTTTTCTAAGACAATTGCTCTGAGCATGGGAAGGGCCACTGCCATCACTCACTGGTCCTTTAATTGCTGCTGTACCTGTAGAAGCCAAAACACATCTGTACATGGGTTTTACTCTACCTAACACAGATTCAGCTCAATACATAAGGGGATTGCTTAATATTTCAGGGAGCAGTGTATATGGCTTTTTGGGAGAGATGCAGCTGAAAGGCAGAAATGAGCATATAAGAAAATGTTCCAATTTTACCCTTACAAGGGGTGAACAGAGCAGATGTTTACATCTGGAAGTCAAGCTGCAAGTACAGTAATTCTCCAGCTGAAAAATACCTAGCATTCTTCCACAGACCAGAAGAATAGCTTGTAAATCGGATCTTCAGGGTGACTTCACTAATCAACACCAAGCAGAAATGCAAAGACAGGCAAGAAGTGGGCATTAAAAACATGCCAACCTTCCCGTGGATGCTCTTCAGAGTGAGATGCACTAATATGGCCAGCCAAGCTACCAAACTAAATTAGGCAATTTCCCTTCTATTTGGTAGGAGAGAGAAAGGGGGGAGGGAGAACAGAAGCCTTGAAAATAACCCCCCACTGTAAATAACATTCAAAATGAATGTTACAGGTTTTATTATTATTTTAACTGCCTAATTCCTTCCCTTTGTGAACAAAAGCAAAGAAAATACTTAACATAGACAGAATTCTCTTTCCCTGCCTTTTGCTTTTTGTACATAAAAGGAGAACAGCTCTCTGAAGTAATATTTTTGACATTTGACTAAGCAGCCAGAGATGCTAAGAAAAATACATACAGGATTTTACGGTTAGCCTTTCCCTAATGTGGTGCGTGAGGAATAAGAGAGGGGCCAAGCCAGCAAAGCACGCCAAAATAAAAAAAAATTAAAAAAAAGCTCCAAACTTGCATGTTGGTGCAATCAGCCCCAGGTTTGACCCATGTCACATCACCTCGGCAGTGCAGAGGAACCACAGCAGCTCTGGTGAACCCATGGGCCTGGCTGGGAAAAGCAGGGGGGAAAGACAGTAAATGATTCAAAAAGCAGAAACCACCCCAAGAAAATCAGCAGAGGCAACAGCAGGCAGTGATCGTGGCCGAGGAGGTTGAAGGGTAATGCAGGGGGGAAAGGATGGATTGAAAGGTCCCTGGGGTAGAGGAGTGAGCCACTGCCACATCTCCCCATTGAACATCACTCTAAGGAGAGCAGGGCATGCTGCATCCACCAGGCAGTCAGGCAGAGGCTGAAATTCCACTTCACTCTTAGTTTGAGTTATAATGTCTCTTTTCTGGCTTTCACTAATCCTTTTTTTCTTTTTGCTGGTATTTTTCATATGGACTTAAAGAAATACTACAGTTATCTACACATCCCACAAAGTCAGTTTATGTTTATTCACCCTGCCTCCTTCCACATCCTTTCTAGCAGAAATGGCTCAGTAGCCACAAGGGAGAAAATTAGCCAGGCAAATTCTCCATCTGTCTCTTTTTCTGGTTCCTGGGGCTATTTGACTGTGTATCTTTTTGTGGGTATTGGTGGCTCATTTTTACATGATGCAATTTAAAACAAAACAACCCAAACCTACACCTACAAAACTAACCAGATGGCCTCAGCAAGCTTAACCCTGACTGTGGCTTCACCAGGTTGCGTGCCATGATCTGCTTTGTTTGAGGGAAGACACCCAAAGTTTTTGACATTTCTTTTCCCTCATGTTTGAATTTCTGCGTCTGCCCCTTAGAGGCAGCCTCAGTGGTCTTGGAGAATGGGCTCTGTGGCCCTGACAGGATGACTCTTCCAGAAGTGGTGGCTGAGGACAGTAGAAGGGAAAGCTTGTGTGTTTGTGTACACCTATAGATGCACCACCTTCCCTTAAGCACAAGGATTAGTGATGTGGATAAGAGGAAAGCAGCAGAGGGGACTAGATGATCTCCAGATGTCCCTCTCAACCCTGTATCATTCTGTGGTTCTGTGACAGAGCATCATAGACAGTGAGTGCAGATCATGGTGGGGAACAGGGGCAGCAGAACAAGTGGCTATTCTGCAGAGCTTCCAGGGGATCATATTACAGAAGAAAGATGGGAACTTTGTGGGGTGCTGGAGCAGACACTGGGCACACAAATAAAGCAGGAAGAGGCTGACAGCCTGTAGATAGAGGAGGAGAGAAACTGGTGAGACAAAAGCCAGAGAATTTACAGAAATTGTGGACAGAAAGGTTCAGGTCAGGAAGATGTTGTGCGAGGAAAAGGTCTGGGAGACCACAAGTATGAAGACAGTAAGGGAGGGGTGTGAAAGTAACCCCCAAGTTATAGGGTCTGTAAGCTGCAGGGCCCTCGGTTTTGTTGATATTATTCTGCGATGACTCTTATTCACTTCATTATTAACACATTTGATGTGTTTCCTCTCCACAAATACTACTCCAAGGCTTTGACTTGGACAGGCTTTGTGTGGTGTTCCTGCATGGGGCTACAAGGAAAACCTACCGGACTCTGATTGGGCTGCTATTTCTATCACCCGGTTCATCCATTTCATCTCTCCCTTGGCTCTCATTGCCAAGGTCACAACGCGATTGCCAAGCCCGAAGACAAACATCCGGTGTCTATTCCAACCCAAAGCCCTTAGCTCCTCTGAGTCAGTGCACTCGTGTCAAGAATAACCCAAAAGAGATATGGAAACCCCCAAGTCATCACCATAAATCACGTTTGTCCTAATGCCATTTTCATTTCTGAGAGTGGCCTGCCCTTTGTGTTGTGTCCTGCCAACACTCCCAACTGCTGGCCATTTATTCGCAAAGGGGAATGCGAAGTACGGGCTCTCGAGAACCCCATCCAATAGCAGAGGTATTATATGTTCATATAGACAGGCTGGGAGAACTCTTCTCTACCACTTCACCCCCAGGAAAGAAAATGAGCCTGAAACTGCCTTAAAGGAGCTGCAGTTTGTGGCTGGGGAATGCCGCTTGAAATTTTACTCATGCTTGATGCTCGAAGCTTTCTCTGGTGGTAGTTGCAGCATAATGCAGAGCTGATTAATTTGTCCACTGTGAGCGATGCTCATAAATTTAGCCTGTTTTTCTCTGGTTGAGCTGTGCATGAAATGACCTGGGTTTCTTCAAACGTATGTGTTATTCATAAGGATTCTCGGAATAGTTTGGACCAACGCTGTTCAGTTTGCAACACGCTCGGCCTGATGACTTGCAATTCACTTTCCACTTTCCATGGTTTGTGATTTGCCTTCCAAGTCGAATCTATTACCTCTGTTTGCCAGTGAGTGACAGAAACTTTATAAATAGAAGACTAATGACTATTGAGTAATGATTTTGTTTTGTATGAGTTTTTGGCACAAATTCATATAGATTTGGGGATTCTAGAATATTTTTATGAATATCTTATTTTCCTCATAGTATTGAGACAAGTTCTGGTGTAAATTTGCAAAGCCAGCTGTCTTCAATCCGCTTGTCCCTAGCGTGTATCATAATAGTCATGTATTGAATTATGACAACTTGCCTTGGCCTGTGCCAGCTCCATGTTAATCATTGTTCAGGTTTTGTGTTCCAAAAGCTGAAAATATGTCAAAGGACAGAGCAAACTAAGACTTTTCTGTATAGCTTGCCAACTTGAGAGAACAGTTTTGCTCCCCTTGAATGTGATAGTAGAATTCCCAAATCATTGAGGCTGTTTCTTAGCTTACTGTTGTCTTGACAGTGTTGTGGCACCTCATGATTTGAAAGGCTGTTTTTCTGTTTTAGGAGGTTAGCAAAATAAATTTCCAATGCTGTAACCCAGGCCAGATCCAGGCCAGGCTAGGCACTTGTATACCATTCCTTTCTCCTGACTTCCTTCACTTCACTCCAGCCTCTTTCAGTCCTTGTGACTCTACAGGCACAGATCTATGCATTTTAAAATACCTTAAAGCTGACATGCGAGACTTAATTTAGATGAATATTGGAGTTTGTCGCCGGATTCCCTTACGTAGTTACTCCTCCCAGAAACATTGTAGCTCTCTTACCACCCACAGAAGGAAGACGTGTATTTCCATGTTCATGGTTCTCATGTTCCAGAAAGAGATGAGACTCCATTTAAGAGTTGGGGCAAGGGGAAAGGGAAGGAAAGACAGGGCTATGGCTCATTTTCCATAGCCGTGGACCTCCTCTGGTTTTCCCTTCATGTGTTTTCCATATGGACCCAGTGGCAGAGGTCCTTAGTCAGAAATAATGTTTTGTCTGATGCGGCTGGTATTCCAATTATTAAATTGATAATGGCATATAGCACAAACAATGGAAGAAAACTATACAGAGGTAACCAGAACTCTATCTACACTTCATTGGTGTCACATATTAAATGAAGTAATTGTTTGGGTTGAAAGATATGTCTTTTGCTACTCTTTTAATGTTATAAACTAGCTGTACTGATACTGAAATCCCAAATGTCTTAGGCTTTTCTTCTTTCATCACTTTCATCAAGACCCTTCAGTAATGCTATGATAGTGCCAGCACTCATACAATTAATTCAATTTTTCATTAAAACTGTTTCAGTTTTTTATATAAAATTATTTTAAAGTGGAGGAAGGTTCTACAAGATAAAATAAAGGGATTTTATTGTCCAGGTTCTGCAGTAAGGATAAATTATAATTAATAATAGATATACAACTGCTGCAATACCACACAATGTGGATTCACAAGATTTTTCCATATATTTTGAAATGACCCATTTCTCTGCATGATTCATGAACCAGATGTCTAAGAAGATAAATGGGTCATATTAGAATTAATGGCAGGTACTTTGGTGAGTAATGTGTGTGTTCGTTCTACAGTTTGCTTGTTGTGTGACTAACACAGGCCCTTGTTGGGTTGGTAGAATACTATGTGGTAGGAGAGGAGGGATGGCAACACAAGTGGAAAGGAGTGGATTAACTTGTGTAAAGCAGGAGAGAGCACACATTGACACCTTTATCCGTCCCCAGTTTTTTTCAAGTCTTAGAAACATCATATAGTTTCTGCTTCGTATCTAAAACCTACAGTCAAACAAATCTGTTGTAAGTGCTGCTTTCTGCCAGGAGTCAATCCGAAAATGTAAGTTTTTTCTCATTTTGAATAGAAGTTTTCACCCTGCCCTTCTCTGGTGTCTTGAATCCCACCACTTCTGGAGTGGACAAAGCTCAGAGCCGCCTCTAATTTTTACTGATCAAATATCTTTCAGTTATCTTCTTAAACTATCATTTTACCTGAATAAGAGCGTGCCTTAATTTGCTCAGAAACCATAAAATTTCAGAAATGTCTCAAACCAGAGAATTTCCAAAACATTTTCATATTCTACTGCAACTCCACATGTGCTTAGTATGTGACATGCTCTCCCACGTACATCATTAGTTCCTTATGAATATATTGTTCCAATTCTCAGAGTGAGCACGGAAGGAGGGAGAGGAGAAACAAGGCATGTGCCTCCAAGTGCCAAGAAAGATATTGCCCAGGTAATTTTCACCTCAGTGGAGATGACAGAACCTCTATGGGTTGCAGGGACAAGTTCACAGGGAGAGGCAGCATGAGCAAGGAAAAGAGAAATTGTCCTTCATCAAGGCGGATAGCCCATTGCTGGAACTGGGAGTAAATGTCGGCTTTGCTGAGCCTGGATGGAGAACCTGGGTTTGGACATGATGAGCTGGTTATTCAGCTCTGATCCACTGTGCATGGCAAATGGTCTTTGCCCTGTGCTTGAACACAGTTTCCAGGGCAATCTTCTTGTTGGCACCCAGCCTCCCAGAACCATCGCAAAGGGATCTGAATTGGGATAAATATGTCCCATTTTCTGTCCAGAAAATGGAAATGTGCACTTTAACCTGATGTGTGTGCTAAGCTTTCATTGGGCTGGGGCTCAAAGTAACTTTATTCTTCAGATGGTTCATTCTCGGTGTACTGCAGCAAACTGAGCTGGCAGAGATTACACAACTACCACCGACCATTATCTCTCCCCATCTTCTATCCCTTCAGAAGAAGTAGTGCAGAATTAATTATTGTTCCTTTGTAAAGATATCTGAGAACATCATGTGGAACCTCTTCCTGCACATCTTGCTTTCTAGTCAAATGTGATTATGTAAAAACATAATTCTGTTGTTTTAACTTTGATTGATTCAGACACACTAGGCTTACAGCAATTAAGCTAATATAATGAACAAATCAGCAGCGGTTATACGGCAAGTTAACAAGATACAGTCAAAACATTAAGCCACAAATGTGTAATACAAAACTTTTCCTAGGATTGTTTGAGGACCTCCTGATTTGAAATCCTTATTGAACCAGACCCCTAATGTGTATCTGTGTGTCTGGTCCACCCTGCATCTCTTCATTCATTGCCACCATCCTGTCCCTCACCTTTGAATGCCAAGACAGAGCGGCAGCCTGACTGTGAGATGCCTTTCTTTCAGCCTTCGTCAGGAAGAATATGTGTTCCTGGTACCCCCTCATGAGGGGAATGGTCAGGTTGCACTGCATGTCCTGCCTTTCCATCCTTACCATTGCCACATCTGGTTTGCACAAACCAAAACTCAACCAAAGTACCCAAAAGGGCACAATTCAGTGACAATACTTAAGGATGGCTGAGCCCGAGGCTCCACTGTAGAAATGGGTGTGGAGTGGGAAACCTATGAATTCTGGCCTTTTGCCTTCACACTGTCAAGCAATGCAGCCAAGCTCAGACACATTTCTGTAAAACAAAACTGGGTAGAAATGCAAGTTCCTAAATTATAACCTAGACTTTTCCCAGTGACCTTCCTAAATATATACTCTATGGCTGTAACTTTAGATACTGGCAGATACAGTTGTTAACACTGGATGCAATCATGGGAAGTTTTCTCTCCTGGCCTGCTAACAAAGAGGTTTTATCATATCCACGTACATCTCAGCTGATCTCGACACATTAATCACCTTAGCAAACAGAGCCATTGTCAAGCCTGATCTCTGAATTTTGTATTTCATACTTGTTAGATATTAGAAAAACACAGCTGTAGATCAGAGCTCTTCAATATTACCCTCTCAGATATCTTCCATGGCAAGTACTAATCCTGTGGGATGTACCTGATGGCTCACCAATCTAGATCCCCTTCATAAGTCTGCGGGTTTTTGCTCTAGCTTCATCTGCTCAGCTGTTCCCTTCTACCAGCTTCCTTTCATTTCTTCCTACTTCACACCATTTTACAGATGGCAGTGAAAGTTATTTTGAGGATGGAGAATGGATTTCTGCCTTTGGCTCCCCACTTCCAAAGGCGCACTGGGGACACCCGAATAGAGCCAAAACATATTACGTGTCTCTGCTCATCTCCATTCCAGAAAAAGCTATGCACTGGGTTCAGGAACCTGCTAAAACTGGCTTCTGTCCCTGAACACTTTAATCTCTAACGTGGTTAGGGTAAAATAACAGTGGCAGGTAATTTGAATAAAACATTTGAAAGAATGAGGAGGCCTTACTGTCAGAGGCACTCTCATAAGGTTAGAGATCTCCCTGGCAGGGCTAGTTTTGACCATAGATTATCCTGCAAGCTGAATCTCTGAAAGTGTGATGAAGTCTCCATCCTGTCCCATCTCAGCTCAGCTGGTGACATGACATGTCAGGCTGTACTCGGGAATAGGTGGATTTGTATTGGAAGATGCAGAGAACTCTGAAAGTGGTTGAATAAAACCTTCATGCCTGAAGGGTTCTATTTTTATTTTTATAAAGCATAACAGTGGGTGAACAATTAAATTATTGCCTGCAATCACCATAGACTACATACAGGAATCAATGCCAGAGTCCTCAATTGAGAACTTCTTTGCCCTGTCCTATTACCCACTTTGAGGGAAAAGCTGTAAGTTTGATAAATGATAGTAATGCTTCTGGGGTTGTTGGCATTGTGTCACTGCTCTGGAATCACTGGGCCACTGCACATTAAAATCTAATGATTGCATAAATTTCAGGCACTCTCTCTTCCCCACTGCAGAAAACTATCAAGTAAATTTATCTCAATGCTCTGCTGCCTCCACAGACCTGCTGCAGGCTTTTCTGTGTTGGGTTTTTCCCCCTGTCTTTTAATGTTTTATTTAAATCACCGCTCACACCCACCACTGAGAAAGAGAGGCTATGAGTCCAAGCACAGGTAACAAATGAGTTTTTGCTGATAAAGGATGCCAAAATTTCTCCCTTACTGGGAAGGTGTTGTGGCATTGAGCTGCTCCAGTAAAGGTATCCAGCGCTAGGCTGTGGAAAGACGGCCTGCACAGGCATAAAAAGGACCTCTGAGGTCCTTTGTTTGCTCCCATCGCCTTGATGCCATCATTTCAACAGCCTGCTTGAGAGCCATCACAGAGGAGATGAGCACCTCCTTAGTCACTTTAGGTGGAAAATGTATGAAAGCCTAATTTCATAGAATCATAGTATGGTTTGAGTTGGAAGGGACCTTAAAGATCACTGAGTTCCAATCTCCCTGCCCTGGGCAGGGATACCTCCCAGTAGACCAGCTTGCTCAAAGCCCCATCCAGCCTGGCCTTAACCACTTCCAGGGGTGGAACATCCACAACCTGTTCCAGTGCCTCAACACCCTCACAGTAAATAATTTCTTCCTGAGATCTAATATAAACCTCTTTCAGTTTGAAACCATTTTGCCTCATCTTATAGCTCTCCTCCCTGATCAAGAGTTCCTCCTCATCTCTCCTGTAGCCCCTTTAGGTACTGGAAGGGGCTCTAAGGTCTCCCGGCAGCCTTCTCCTCACCAGGCTGAACAACCCCAACTCTCTCAGCCTGTCCCCACAGCAGAGGGGCTCTATCCCTCAGGTCATCAATTTAGACAAAACCAAGTGGGCAAACTGGTTTTTTTTTGTGGTCAGTATTTAGGTTAATGTGTACATTATCATCGCTGCTCTTCAGGTACTAATTCCTACCACACATGCACAGTTTTCTACACCAAAAGCAGGGCACTCCACTATCACAGCCTGCTCCCTGGACCGCTATCTGCAGCCAACACCTGCAGAGTGGAACAAATACCCTAATGGACATACCCACCTCAGAGGAGGGGTCCTCAGTAGCATGTATAGACAGATAAAATGGGGGAAATGAGCATTTATGACTGTAGCGCAGTTCTGAGTGTCCAAGGAGATTTTGAAGAGCCCCAGTTGTAGTTGGAGGGACAGAAGCAACATTGTACTTGTGGTTGTCATGTGGCTGAAGGGTAATCTACCCTCATCTTCCATAGACAGACCAAAGCCTGATCAGTTCTACCCACAGTGCCTGCTGCTCACAGCATTCATGGCCCTGGAGCAATGGGGACATTGGCACAATCTCCTCTTTCACCATGGGGTCACAGCTCTAGCAAAACCCAGAATTACCAGTAGTTTCTTTCTTAGAATCCTCTAGGACCATGTTGTCTTGGAATGTGGAAGTGGGCAGTACAGTGCTCCCTCAGTTTCTTCAAGAGAGGGACATTTTCGAAAAAAATATCTTCAAAGGGCACCTAAATGCCCGCATTGGAAGAAAACTGCAGGGAACAGAAATGAAGATCACAGAAATAGGGAGAGCAGATGAGAATTTTTTGGACAAATCCCATTTCTAGGGCAGAAAAATGCACAAAAAATTTCCATTTGTGCAGGAGTTTCTACCATTTGGTTTGCTGTGAAAGAAGGTAAAGTGACTGCCACCTTTAAAAAAATAATAATAACAAAAAGTCCCACTGTGCCCTTCACATTACAAAAGAAATTTTATAGCTTTTACATAGCCTCCAGATCTGGCCTATTCAGGCAGCCTTGGTTTAGGTGAGGGAAGGTAGCCAGGCAAGAACTGTGCTCACTGAATTGATGAACTGTAGAGAAAGCTCAGGAGACATTTTCACTCCTAATTGATTGCAGAAAGCTCCTGTGACATGCGTCACCATCCACCTTGAGGAGAGCTTGACCCATGAGGGATGCGGACCAGCGAGCTGTTGCAGCCCCTTGGAAAATCAGTTTACTTGGGAAAGCACAAAATCCTTGGTGCTCAGGGTGTCCTGCTCTCCCTCCTCCCTTTTCTGCCTCAGCTGTGTTTTGGAAAGGGAGACCTAAAGAATAGTGTTACATCTCAAATGTAGCTAATACCTGGTGAATTATTCATGGCTTTATGGGGCAAAAGGTTTTTTTCCCATTCTGGCTGTATAATTATCCTAGAGGATTTTCACCAAGTTGTGTGCTGGTTGTTCCAGGGAAGCTGCTCTGATCTCAGCGTGTGGCTGCCATGTCAGCATGCTGCATTTTGAGGGGATTTGGGGTAGACTTTGAGAAATAAGGTGATGCAGCCATCAGTGACAGTGCTTGAATGTTCTTCTGTGTCTGACCCCTGTGCTTTTTCATCCTAGCTTTTGCAAAATTTGTTTTAATGCTTCAGCTGGATGATGTTCCTCCTGTTTTGCTATGATGTGAAAGGGAATGGCAGCATTTTTCCATTGGTACTAGTAGAAGTTGTGGCCATTCTCCTAGGAAGTCCTCACCAGCTGTAACCCTGCTAAGGAGTAGCAAAGGGAAAAGTAGATTTTCCCCTCAGCACTCTGCTTTTTAATCCTTCCTTGCTTTGGGCAGCATTGATGGCACATCACTGCCCCATGCTCCTACGCACCTGCAAGCTGCACAAGAACAGCCCCTTTCGGAAGGACTTGTAGCAGATACTACATCGTTAAAGCTCAAAGTTGATAGAGCTTTCAAGTAATTACTACTGACAAGTCTAAATAGATGAAATAGGATTTGGTTTCCAACACTGAATGCTTTCTTTCAAGAGGATTGCTAAGCAATTTCTTTGCAGCTTTCTCATCTGAGCTGTAGAAAACCTTCTCCTTTAAAGCTGATTATTCAGCTGGAAAGCAAGCCCCAGTTAGTGCGTAGCTAATGTTTAACTCAAGATGTGCTTTATATTTAAAGGTATTAGCCTGGGAGGTATGTGCTGCCTGAGGAGACTGATGTAACCGCTGACGGGTGCATGGGGCAGACAGTCGATGAACAGCACAAAAGGATGAATCATACGAACATGCCTCATTGTTCGAGACTGCTCATTTCTGAGGCAATTGTACTATCACTGAGATGGTGTACTGTAAGAGGGCAGGTATTGCATCCACCGAGGAACTGGAGCGTGATTTGGGGATTGCAAGTGAACGGCGGCTGCTCCTGGAGGCTCTTGGTGATGCGCAGCTTGTATTTTAAGAAATGCCTTCCTTAAAAGTGTCCTGGTTGTAAACTCTGAGCTCTCTGAACAGAGGGATGGGAAAAAAATGTTAATTTGTGCCTTCTACATGAAAATGCTTTTAACTCCTCTTCCTCAAGGACAAAAGACAGAGCCATTTAGCAAAAACCTTATACCACATCTTGCAGCAGGAGATATCAGCTGTGTATAGGGAAAAAGAAAAAGATTTTGATAGGAAATAGGGAGTTTAACTGTGTGCTCTGGATTGTGCTTGTATCATGAATGCTTTGAAAATGCTTTCTGTGGTCTCTGGGACAAGTCAGTACATCCCAAACCAAAGTAGGCACTGGACTGCTGTGGGAGCTGAGGGAGAACAGTTTTTGGCAGAGAGCTCAGCAGGGGCCACTGATGCCATGAAACTACCCCCAACTGGGCAGACCTATTAACAAGATCTTCCCAGGCATTTCCTCCTAGCTGATCTCTGTTTTAATCTTAACCTTTGCTTTATGACTCTCCAACTTGTTTGCAGCAATGTGTGGGTTAGTATAATGCACAGAATCCCAAAACATCTGTAAAGTTCCTGTAGGAANTACAAGGCCTTGTCTTCTTCCCTGGGACAGTCTCCAGGTCACCTTGTAGATTGTGAAGCAGAGAGAGTCCGGCAAAGGAGGACAAAAGCCAGAGAAATCAGAGTGGCTAACTGACTGCATTGTTGATGTGGGACTTGGGGCTTATAAAACTTCCTGTCTCCATAATACGTGCTGCCAGGATGTTGTGAGATGGATGGGATCCACAAAATATTATATGTGTCTGTCTCTGAAGACAATACTGAACCTTTTCCCAACAGATGGATGCAATTGTGAAATGGACTCAAGCATCAAATGAGAGTTAGGGAAGGGAAAAGGTGAGAGGGAAGTTAACTTCTGCCTCTCCTGACCTTGTACATGAATTAAATATGTGGTGAAAAACGACCCTAAGGATCCCAGCAGTGTCACTAGAGGTGTGCTTACACAGAAAGTACTGGTGTTCCTCAGGAGACCATCCGGAGTGCTCACCTGCCCTTGTGTAAACTTTACACAGGGATTACTGTGATCTGAGTCCTAGCAAGAGACACAGAGGATGGCTTTTCCTCACACTCATTAAACTTTTAAGAGATATCAAAATGCAAAGTTACACACTGCAAGCAGCCTGGGCAGACAGGGAATCTGTGTCTGTGTTAATAAGGGCAGGCCTGTAAGGTTTGCTGTATTTACAGCTTTGAGCACCCAGGCCAGCTTATGCTCACTACATGGAGAGGAAAACAAAAAATAGCTTTATTTTATCAATAAATAAATGGGTTTGGGTAGGAATTATTACTCCTTGGGCCAAAGCAAGGACAGAATGAAGAAGTTGGTAGAAGTGAAGGAGTAAATCCTTCATTACAATGTAGGAGTAAAATTTTTTAATGATGTTCCTATAGTAAGTTTGCAGAGACTTGCTGGAAGCAACCCAGAGTCAAACAGGCTTCTCTAATATATTGTTTTCCCATTTGTCCCAGTCCGTCACTCCAGAATTAGCACCGGTGTAGAGAGAAGTTGTGAGACTTTTTACTCTGGTAATGCTGCAAGAAAACAACTGCTTTCCTGATTATTATGTGTCAGCTAGGAAAATGTGAATAATTCAGAGTCTGGTTTCTCTCGTTCCTCTCTTCTCCTTTCTTACCCACCTTTATCCACAGTTTCTCTGATTCCTGTGCTGGGGGATGTGTATTTTGATATATGCAGTGGGCATTGTGAATTTTTGGCCAAAGGGAAGTTTTCCATGGTCCCCTCAGACCGCCTGTAAAAGAAACGTCTGGGTGTAGCCTTGGGGTAAGGGTGCTGGTGTGGGGCAGCTCCGAGACCCTTGGGGACCTGCACCCTTCTGCTAGCCTTGGAGACAAACCATGGCCAGGCACTTCAGCTTTCCTGAGGGATGCTGTGGTGGCTAGTTGCCTGGTGGTAAAAGCAAAGCTCTGGGAAGAGGAAAGTGCTACTGCAACACCTTTTATGTGTCAGCCATCAGTCACAGCATCAACTGCCCTGATCCTCTTCCTGGTCTCCTGAGGTTTTTCTTTACTTCTTTTACTTTTCTGATCTCTTCTTAACTCTTCCCCACCTCCCCCACCCTCCACAGTTTCTTTGAATCCCATTTGGAAAGGAATGGGGGGAAATATATTAAAAAATGATATCTAGTGGCTGAGACTTCCTATTGTCTTGCAATTTTTTTTAAAATTCTCTCAGATAATTGCCTCATGCAAATCCCAAAGGACTGTTCTATCTCTAGATTAGACAAGTAAATGCATATATCTTCGCCTTTCTGCTGAAGAAAAGTTGTTAACGCCTTCTGTCCGTTGATCAATTGCTTGGGGAAACTGAAGGGTGTACATCAAGCTTACAGAAATAGCACAAAATCTTCTTTGGTTCTCCATATAGGAAGCGAGTACCCACATGGCCTGGTTTTTTTCTTTCCCCTCGTACTACTGGTAGCTGGGCTGTTTTTCTCTGAATAGCAGGCTGAAATAGAGCAGGATGGGGAAACTTGTTGTACCTAATTTAACTGTACCAACTAGGGCCTTCTCAAGGATTCATCTGTTTAAGATGCAAAAGCATCCGGAGGGCATTAGGATGACGCAGATTCTTCCATTTTTGCACACTCAGCTTGTGATATCCTCCTGAAGTCAGTTCTTTAAAGGTCCCTAATCTTTTCCCTTCTGCCACATGAGCTCCATAAAGATGTCTCTGTCTGGAACCCAAAGTCACTGTGGGGGGCACAGACCACCAAAGCCTCTGCATAATGATGTCTTTCCCTTCACAATATCTTGCCAATAGCATAAAAGTGGGTTGGATTTTTTTTTAATCCAGAGGGTCCAGACTGATGTTTAACACAGATGTGTTAAAATCTTATGAAAATTGCCTGGGAGTTTTTGTTCCTTTGCATTAAAAAAGGTAAACAAATCCTGAGAGAGGTGTACATCAGGTAGCACCATGCGTGACGATTTAATAACAGGGTTTGTGAGGTTGTGATTCCCATGGTACCACCCGTTCTGCTTGCTATAGGTGGTTAATTATAGCATCTACAATGCTCCCAGCAGTGGAGCAGAGGGACACAGTGTGGCCTCTTTCTCTTAGTCTTTTCCCCCACTCCCCCTCCTCCCTGGAAGATAAAGCAGCAAATCCCAGTTTAGTCATCAAGGTCTGAGACATGCAGTGAATAATTCAGTTCCTCATCTTCACACATGGACTCAGCTGTGCAAACAAACTCAGCTGTTTCCGCAAAGCGCACAAACACATTTCCCAATGTTTTTTAGGCATGGGATATACTGCTGTAGTTGAAAAATGTGAGATGTAAAGAGAGATGGGAGATGAAGGTTGTGCTGGTGAAGCAGCAGTCTGGAAGGCCAGAGAGCTCCAGCTGCTAGACCTCAGACTGATGCACCCTGAGACACTGAACCCTCAACCGGTCGAATCACGGCAGGAGGAGCTCGGAGCTGCGTGGCTAAGAAGCATGAACGGGGCCAGTGGAAAGGGTGATATTTGCCTCCTACAGCACCTCTTGACACCGTGCTCCACGTGCCTGTTTTGTAAAAGCCACTAAACCCCAAAAGGTATACAATTGGTCAGAGTTGTGACACAGAGATATAGCTCAAAGAGCCTGATGGCCATGGTAGACACGCAGCAGTTTTGATGTGTGTGTGAATGCTGTCAGGTCCTTGAGTCACCACAGCTGCAAAGTGGGGTGAGAACAATCCTTATTTTTGCTAATGAAGATAAGCCTTAATATGGAAAGGCTGATCAGCAAGGGAAGTCATGTTGTAACTTGTCAGCATGTTGGCATGTTCACCTTTGGAAGTGGACGACCACAGAAATGCCTCGGCACCCCACCCCATCTTGCCTTAGGGAGGTGGGCTTTGGGCAGAAGCACTCTGTCAGGGAGGTTCAGTCCATTCCTGTCTGCAGTATTACCTGAGATGTGTGCACACACACAAATTTTGCTCTAATGTGACCCCTGATGACCCTTTAGTCTATTCATTGTGATTCCTATCAGGCTTGTAGCTTTCATCAGTTACAGACCAATGTGCATATCCTGATGCTCACTGCATTTACCACACAGTAAGGACTGTGAATCATCTTCCAACTCATGCAAAGAAAACCGCAGCATTAATTGAGGGTACCGTCCTGTGTGAAATCACAAATGAGCTGTAAGGAATGGCCATCCCATGGGTATCACTCAAACCGCGGAGTTAGAATTTACACAGGCTAAGTACACATCTGCAGGCTCTGCTAGGGTCTAGTGCCTTTTAAATTTAATCTTAATTCTGAATGCTGAGAGATTCCTTCTTGGCTTGAATTCTGGAGAACAGTGTAACCAGAAAGTCAAGATGAGCCAAGGTGTTTGATGCAAAGGGTAGATGGTGTCTCCCTCTACTTGGTTCATTTTGAGAAACAGGTCTGCTGGGGGATTTGGGTCCTGCTGCATGGATTTGAAAAAAATCATGCATTGAACGCATAATCAAACTAGGGTACATTTTGATTTTCAGACTGGGTTGGTCACCTCCTTTCCTGGCTGGGGGCTTCCCTGTACAGCCTTTCATTGCCTATTACAACACATTGTCTGGCACACAACAAGAGAGGAGCTGTATGTCATCAGCCTTAGCCTAGAAGATCAGGAAGCTTCAATTAAAAGAGTTTATTTGCAGGGTACAAACATGCAAGAACAAATTTCTAAGTGGTAATAAACTAAAAGGACAATCAGTCACACCCAGAAACAAATCCTATGATGAGATAACTCGACAGCAGACAGGTACAGTGTGATAGTGGAGGTGTATCTGCTGTGTGTCCAGATCACCTGATTCAATCAGACTTGGACTGGATGTGTCGTGAAGTCTGGTGGGACCTTGCTGTTGGACAGTCACAGCTTAGAGCTGGTTCCTCTCCCTGTTTTATTGCTGTGGGGCAGATGTGTCCCATCTTCTCTGCAGCAATAGGGGAACCCTGGGAGCATCCCCCTTCCCTGCCTGCATATCTCTGCTCCCTCCCAGAGAAACTGGGGAGATCCAAATCATGGAGCCAGCTCCTCACAGGCCTTGTTACCCATCCCACAGGTGCCACCCATGTGTGTCTCAGGGTGTCTCCCCAAAGTGGGATGATGTTTTCCCGCTCGCTGCACTTCTGCAGGGAATCCTGTGTGTCTGTCTGAAACGTGCTCAGAGGACAAGTCCTCCAAAGGCGCAAACTAGGAGTTATGAGCTTCTGCTGGAACTGGTTAGTGTTCCAGGACAGAAAGGTGTGAGACGGGTGCACACTGGAAACCTGTGCTCAGTTAAATTGCTCTGAGCTTTGGGGGCAGAGAAACTGGGCTGGCTCTCTCCTGAGAAGCGTTTCACATTAGTGGCCCCTAATCGCCGAGAAAATAAAACTAGGTGTTTGCATCAGGCTGAGGACGTGGGTATGTGAATGGGTTAACCCACAGTAGCTCAAGTTGTTCCAGTTTCCAGAAAGCTGTGAATGCACCGCTCAATCACAAGGAGCCATTAAGCCCACCCAGCAACAACAGATTTACTCCTGGCTTCATTGTGGGCTGTTTCCTCCAGTGATGAAACACCTAAACCTTTGATACGCAGCCCGCTCCATTCTCACACCTCTCAGGGAAGGGTCTGCTTATGGGGCCTCTCCTGCTGCTGTGCACTTTGCTCTGGGGGTTTACCTCAAGTTCAGCATGTCCCTGTGTGTGGCCAGAGCCTTTGCTGTGTATTGTGCCCATAAAGGTAAAAAGCCACCCACCTTGCTGAAAAGGAAATGTCATCTGGTGTTACATGTTCAGCGCAAAAAATAAGACAGAGTCATGATGCCTGGCATCTCCCTCTGAAATAAGTGTGTATGGTGCAGTCTTTCCTCACCTCCATCCTTACATCGAAGGAAGAGGTATGGATTGCTCTTTGCCTGTGTGTAGGGACAGGTAAGAAAGGTGAGTGGGGTCTCATATCAGTCCTAGGTCATGTTTGGGCAAGACCTTCCTTCTCTTTATGACCTAGGAGGACAGGGAAACAGAGCAACCTGATAGTAATCCACTTACCCTTGGACCCCTCCACTCATGTTCTGTGGGCCAAATTTGTCTGTTCTTGCCTCGGTTTCCCTGCTGCCCACAGGAGTTACTGCCCATGTGGGAAGGGAGGGCTAAACCACTGCGTACTGGTAGCAGCCTCTCCCCACATCCCCCATATCCCTTGGTGTGGGCTCCCATTATGGGGCTCCCACCCCTGCCCAGCCCTGCTGCTTCCCAGTGCCTCACAGGGACCTGCTAACAGCAATGAGAAAGTTCCTGGTCCAACCCAAATAATTTATTCCCAGGTAATTATTTAGCACCATATCAGCACTTTGCAGCCCTGATTTTCCTGTCTGAGAGACAACTAATTAAAGGAACAGGCACGGCACAGATTTATTGCCAAATGGGTAAAACTTAATAAAAAGCAATGACATATTGATTCATTAGTATCTCCCTCTGCTATGTTTCTCTTTTCTTCTCCAAAACAAGATGGGATGGGCAAGAAAACTTGAAAGCACCTCAAGAAGAGGGTATTAACACTGGGGACAAGGAAACCAGGGAGGGTACCCATTCTGTAGGGTAACTATGGGGAATCAAAGGGGTGCAGGAGCATCCCGTGACATGCCTTTTGAAGATGCCCAGCCCTGGCCCAGAGGCAGCAGTGGCAGGCAGATACAGCCATTGCCTTCCCCACTTCTTTTGGCGTCCTTTGCCCAGCCATCCCAGGAAAGAGCTGCTTTTTATATAGAAATTGCTGGGAGACACTGTAGGTGGGGTACAAGCCCTTGCCGCACTGGGCTGGCTGGAGCCAGTGGCCCATTTGGCTGGCTCCAAGGACAAGCCAGCTGGGACAGGCTGGGGAGCAATCTTTTCCCACACAGGGTGCTGCCCTGGATTTTTTTCCCCTTCCCTCATCCTGGCTGTCATCACCTTCCTCTACAAAAGAAGAACATCTTGTTGTAAGCAGGATTTTGCTCCCCCCACCCCCGCCTCCACTAGCAGGCAAGATTGCTGGGTCTTTTCCAAAGGCTCCTGTGCCACATCTGCTGCTGTGGAGGGTATTCAGGGTCTTAGGTCAGAGTCCCTCTCCTAGCTGGTCATCTATGGAAAGCTGGGATTCCTGATCTCATTGTGAGGCTGAAGGGTCATTTCTGAAGGGTCATGATCCCCATGCTTGGGGAATCCAGAGTTGTCTCTGCCCACCTAAACCCACCTGCCTGAATCGTACTTTATGTGGGAGTGCGAAAAGTGTCAAGAGGTCTCAAAGACTGATCTCCAAAACCAGAGCAGGAGGGGCTGTCTAACTCAGAAAGCCCCAGATGAGCTTACAGACTCATTTGAAAGGCAAATTTTCAGTGTGAGGGGGATCCCAGTTCATCTGTCTCTCCTTCCAGTTGGTGGACTCAATCTAGAAGTAGTCTAGAAATACCAGTATCTGAGGTGGCAACCATGTCACCTTCAACCACCACCCCAGGAAATCTATCCCAGGGCTTCCCCTGCCCCACATCATGGGTACAAGGTTACACATGCTGTGTCCTTCTGACCCCATGGATATTTAAGTAACAAGTTAAAGGTAGAGCTGCTTCTATGGGAGAAAACTGTTTTGAATACTTTCCTTGTCTCTGGTGATAGTGCTCTCCTTTTTGGGTGGGATACTGTTCAAGTTTTGTTGTCCATCCCATCGTAAAGAAAATGACCCTTGTTTCAAGGAGGAAAAGAGAAACATAAGAGACCTGGTCTTCTGAAGGAGAAAAGGCTGCAAGTACTGCATGGAGGTGGGTCACCCCTCCAGCTGCAGGGCAGGTTCCTCCTGCGGGTGTGTTGGTAAGGACAGGCAGTGCATGTGCAGAGATAATTCAGGGAGAGAGAGACCATCCAATGCTTTTCACACTTCTTAACAGCTACATACACAGAGTCATGTGGGGAAGCTGTGTTTTTCCACAGAGCTTTAGTGGGAGGGCGTTAGGAGGCCATTTTGTTCCTAAGAAATTTATGTGGCACCCACAATGCTGTCAGAGAGATGTCATGAGAGCATGCTCCTCATGCGGAGGGAAGGAGAAATGTATCATAAATACATAATCGAGGGAAAGCCTAAGGTAGAGAGGTATAACTGTTTGGAGAGGGAGTAGACAGATGGTTCTTCTAAGAAGAAGAGGTAGATGGGTCCTAAACAAAACACCTGTGAGAAGGTTGATGTTATATGAGGGTGGCTGGTTGCTCCTACTTTTGTTTTGCTGCTGGAGGCTATTCAGGCTGCTGAAGTTCAAAGAGTTGGTTCCTCCTGTCTTATATTGGAGAAGCCTGGCTGTAGAGTTTAGAGCAGGAGTCTCCTTTATCAGGTTTGGCTTTTAGTGGAGGAGTTGGGTTTTGGGTTGGAGTCTCTCGGACCAGGCAACCTGTCTTATTTTATAAACTATGATTAGGGCACCTTCTCTTTTCTTCTGGGAAATGGCTGAGTTATTTCAGATCAAAAAAGTGTTAACTTGGCCACTATGCTGAAAAGGTACTGAAGGGTGGCAGGGAGAAAGTGGATGCTTCTAAACCAAGCTGTTAATGATAACTGTGCTCGTTAACCTTGTGGTCCCCTCTGGCTGGCTAACAGTAACCAGACCTCACTTAGAGTTTGAGGCAAGTTAAGTGTGCAACCTTTTGAGCTTGTATTTTTCAGGGGATCAGAGTACTCTATGACAACTTACAGTGATGCTCCTCTCTGGTATTGAAATCCCATCCCACGGTTGTTAATCACTAGATGGTCTTGATCAAAATTAAAAAGGCTGTGTTATTTTCAAGCCCTCCAAGAATGTGGGTAAAGGAACATAAAACTTGTGAGAAATTGAGCAAAACAGTTGAGATTACACCTCGAATGTGCTTTTAGTCATATTCTACGTTTACAAGTGTAGACAAATATAAGAAAGTCTGAAAAAACAGAAATGCACAGTAGTGTTAGTCTTCTCCTGGGCTTTTTCAAGGATACCAGATTTTANCAAAAAACCCAAAAAACCCCAAAGAAACCATTTTGGCTGACATTAAGTACTTAAAAGAAAATCATTAAAAATTCACTGGACCATAACCTGCTTCTTGAGTTATTCTGTGAAGTGTGTTAATGCTTTTCTGAGGAAATAGAAGTGTGTGACCTCCACTGCTTTACAAATTGCAGGGAGGACCTATGTGGATAGAAGGTGATCTTCTGCAGGGGATCCTCAGCAGGTGGAGGACTTCATACTCCATCTGAGAAGAGGTAAGCACTCGTGTCTGAGCCAGTTCCCAGTTGTTTGGTGTTCAGGTGGTGACTTGTGCCAGAGCAGAGCCTGACTGATCAGGATGCTGCTGCTATTGCACTGAGCAGTGATACGTGGCTGTGTGAGCAAGGGATTGCTCTAATTATATAGTGCAGGGATCAAAAAACACATTCCCAAGTGTACGCACACAGGCCTTTCCAGCTCTATAATAGAGCAGCTCTTTAGGAAAGATTGTCTCTGTGACTGTTTTCCACCAACTCTCAAGCACTTGAGCTATCAGGTAATAAACAATTTGAATGAACATTAACACAAATATCAGAAATCTAAAGTCAAGTGGAGGCCAAGAGGTAGCCATGAATTTTTACTACCTGTCTCTGGCAATGGGGAATGTTAGGTACAGATACAAACCATCTACAGAAGTCCAAGTTTATTCCAAGGAAAATCTTTTCATGTTTTCTGGACTTCTGAACATCAAGATAGAAGTAAGTTTTTCTTCAGAATGCAGTGGTTAATGCTCTCTTGTGCAGAGAGAGATTATGCTGAAAGGAAAGCAGGAATCTGACCGAATCGGCACAAAAATTTCTTCTTCTTCTTTTTTTAATTTTTTTTTTTTAAATTGCTTTTTTCAATAGCCTTCTTTCCACACATTGGAATTGGTTGGTTAGGCTGAGGTGCGAATTGCTGCTGTTCAGGGACTGCGAGGGCTAAACTTTTAACAAATGTCGCCACCTGCTGGGCAGGCTGCGGCAGTGCAGATTCTAACCCTTTATCCCAGCAAGTAATGAAGCGCCTCCCTGCCTGAGCAAGGCCTTACCTCTCCTGGGGCTGGAAACTTCCCTGGTTTTTCTACCAAAGGCAGATCCGTTGGCTGGATCAGCCCAGGAAAAACTGGAGATTTGTGCCTTCGGGAGAATTTAGTACTGAGGGACCTTGGTTTCTTTTGGTTTGTATTTTCATGCTTGGAAAGCCTGCCTGGGCAGGATTTACACAAAGAGTGTTTATCACTTACTTCTCGGTACATTTCACTACTTAAAAATATATGCAGTATGTGGTGCCTTGGGTGTTGAGCTGAGAGCTAACCCTACACCCTGCCTTGGTCTTACACCTTGAGCAGGGAGAGCTGTTGTCTCACCCCACTGGACCTACTGGAGCTGCCTGGGATGCAGTGGGAGGGTAAGCCTCTGCTGTGGGACACCTACCATCTGTTACACACATGGCAAGCTTAGCCACTAGTCAGAGCTGATTGAGAACACACTAAAATTCACTTCTTTTCATTTCCCTACCTTTCCTAGGCTGGAATCGGGGGAAATATTGTACTTTTCAAGTTGGTTTAGCAAATATGGCTGCAAGACTGGGGTGCAGAGGTTAAGTATTCCTTTATAAATGTCCCTGAGGCTTTCAATCCTCTTGTGGACATATGTTTTCTCAGTCACTGACTGGTGAACAAGGAAGATATTGGCACTCTGAGCATTCCCTCCACAAAGCAGAGCTGGTTCGTACCTGTGGCTCTGTAGCCGTTCTCAGTATATAAATAATTCTTTATATCATGGTTTACTTCTCCAGCTTCTTTGTGTTGAGGCTTGCTCTGGACTGGTCTAAGGCTCAGCCAAAAGGGTGGTGAGAGGAACACTGTCGTTCACCCCTCGGACGAAAGGGACTTCTGAATGCTCTGTTGTTTAGTAATATTCACAATAATAGAGTTTGGTGCCTGGAAGATGGATCTACAAGACCTGGCTGACTAGGAGAGATTTTGCTGGGACTCCTGGGGCACGGGGAAGCCAGCACGCTCTGATATCTATTTTGAAGGAATAGCAGGAGCCTACAGCTGAGAGGATGAGGAGGAAAAAGCAAAGCAAGAGCTTCAGGGCAACGGTTTGACTGTGTGTGGGTGGGTGTCTTTCTCTCATTTGATTCTTGATTTGTCAGATATTAGACCTTTGTACTTACTTGGATGCAGCAGTGTCTGCTTGTAAGGAGGCAGCACTTCCGTGTGTAATTTCATTCTCCTGACTGGAAGAGTCCCTCCAGTGCATTGGGTTTAAGCTGACTGCTGGCTCCAGCAGTGATGGGAGAGGGCAGCCAGAGACTGGTTGGGGTTCCAGCAGGTCTGGCAGCCCCTTCCTCACCTCTGTGGTGCCCTGGGTATTTGGTTTCTGCCTTTCTTCAGTGCGCTCTGCCTCATGCAGTGGTTTTTGTGTGAGTTGCCAGTGGTGACTGATGGTTACCAGCAGCTACACCATGATTGTACAGACAGAAAGGGTGGGATCTTCTGTGTTAGCATCTGTCTTTTGAGGAACAGTGCCTCTGGCAAGAGTATCAAGCCTATTGCAGGGGTATTAAATTTTTTCCTGTCTTTCTCATCCATAGTTTTTTTTTCAAATCATGGCTATTTTTGAAAGATACGTAGGAGGCTTTCCTGGCTTTATAAGGATACTAGCTGAAAGCAAGTTTTAGAGTACTTAAGAGCCTCATTTTCCACAATTGTATGGAGCCTCACAGGACTACTCAAACTCATGGGCTCCAATACTTCACAGAGCAATTGCATATATATTTTTTAAATTCCTTATCCTCACAAAGATTGTCTTACCTGACCTGAAAGGCCCAGACCAAGCAGCCACCCCACCATGCAGGGCTCCCTCCTAGTGTGCCCACCCAGCATCATGTTGATTGTGTTTGGAAGCCCCAATGGCTATAAACCCCCTCCAGGAGTAGAAGAGGTGTGAAGGGCATCAAAGCTGCCAAAGTTTGGGGGTTAACATGTGAGCCTAGAAGAGCTATTTTATTTATGTGGTTTGGATCTAAGTCAGTGATTTTTGCCCATTTCCATTGTGCTGGGGGGACTGTCCCCTGTGAAGGAGCTGGGTGGTGTGACTGCACTCCTCGCTGTTCCTCCAGTGCCCAGCAGTGGTCCTCCACTCTTGCTCCTGGGTAGCCTGGAACAATCCCTCCTGGCCTGGTGAAGAAACCCTGCTTCGGGTGCCCTCCTGTCCTCCTCTTGTCACCAAATCACAAGATATTTTTCCACCTCTAGAGGACACTGTGGCCTGTCATATGCTCACTCCTCTGCTGTTCTCTGGAGCCAGCAGCCCAATCCAGTGGCTGCCTGGCAAAGATGGCACAATCCAGTGGTGGCCTCATGCCCAGGTTGGGAAGGGGACAGGTGACATGGGAGCTTGAGTGGCTCTGCCACCAGCTGCTGAGGATTGGGGATGCCTGTCCCTCTTCATTTGCTCTGCCCATCCTCCTACAAAACCCACAAGGCCCTGATGGCTTCTGGGGTTGTCCAGGATAAGGCAAGGACTCATCCTTCATAGATGTGGGAGGACATTTCCTTGCTCTCAGCATGCATCTGTCCAGAGATCCTCTAGATTTTGCCTTTTCAGCCCACTGTGGTTTCTTCATTCCTTCTGGGTCTCCAATTTTGACCCCATCATTGTTCCCCCCTGCCCATGAGAGCTGGCAGACAGGGAGCTGGTAGGGTGAACACAAGCCCAAGTGGGTCTTCTCTCCCCTTAGGGCTGCACTGTTTTTCACCTGTTTTCTTCTCTGCTCACAAGCCTCAATGACTTAGATGTGTCCTTCATTTTTTTTCCCTGTTGGTTCATTCTGGTATTTAGCATTACAATAGGGAAAGTTCTTAGAAATGTCTTAAAAAGACGCCTTTTGGTGTTCAAAGGAATTATGGAGTATGTGAGCAGAACAGGTTTTAAAAAGTAGAGGTGGCCATTTCCCTGGAAGCAGATGGTTAAGTGTGTGATCCTAAAGCAGCAGTGGTGCCGGGGAGATGCACTATAGTTCCGAGATTTATGCCACAGGTGTCCTGGTGAACTCCTTGTCAGCAGACTCAAACTGTCAAGTTCTGTATTGGGCACATAGGGGTACAACTGAGTAGGTCCCTCGTTCTGTGCCAGGCACGTAGGGGTGGTCTCTGTCATGACTATAACCACTGGCAGCAGTTGTGGACCTAAGGATGGTCCCCTCTCAGCATGTGTATAAGTGTCACAGTTTGAGAAAAAACATAAGAATGTATTGTCATTTAGACAATTACTTTATCACCTGATGACCCCTCCCCACCTGGGAAGAGGAACTGGGGAAAACAAGGAAACACGAGGTTGAAATATAAATAGATTTAATAGGATAAGACTAAATAATTATCAATAATAGTAAAGAAGCAGTATTGATCTCCATACTCAAAAATATCAACACGTTGAATACTACATGGCCCAGCTGGCTATAAAGTAAATATTTTCATTAATTCAGACACTGGAGTCTTCCAAAAGAACCGTTTTCCCAAGCATTAGAAGAAAAGTTAGTCCTGTGTCACTCAGCCAAGGTCATTATGTATCGTTAGATGCCCAGTACTGGCAAGGCTGACGTTTTTAAGTCTTGTGATGTTCCTTGCATGTGAAGAAATGTCCTGGCTTTGAGAATTTGAAGACTGGCAAAGTTGACAGTAGAGTAAGGTTATTTCATTTTAATTGAATCATAAACAAGGCCATTTGGTAAAGAACAGAGACCCTCTTCCCCACAAAGTCTGGTCCTGGTTTGTGCATCCATGGGTGAACAAGGGCTGAGTTCTTCCAATGAACTTGGTCCTTCCTATGAAGTGCATCTCTGGCTTTAAGTCAAATCTGAACTATTTCAATTTTTTTTCCCAGAGTTTCACAGTGAGATCACAAATCCATTGAAACCTGCCACTGAAAATAAAACCAGGCAAGAGATACCAAAGAAGGAATCATGATAGAACCCCAGGATGCTAGTGAATTTTGGGTTCTACTTGTTGCTGGTGACAGGCTGTGGGCTGAAGACCAGGAAAGCAGATGTGGGGGGCAGGTGTGCAGAGGGAAGGACTTTTTTACATGCGAATAGGGCTGAAGTTTTGATTTGATTTTTTTTTTTTTTTNNNTTTTTTTTTTTTTTTTTGAGAGAAATGGGGGGTGTGTGTAAAGCAATGGCTTCCTGGGCACACTTTTGGCTTTCAAGTATGTTGTGAGGGCCTGCAGTGTAAAACTGCAAGTGTTAAAAAGACACCAGTGGTGAAGGCAGAGACGGGTTGTATTGTTCCTGCTTTGGCACCTCAGAAATCATCTGCCAAAGTTCTGCAGCAGTTTTCCAATGCTCCTTTGCTACTCATGACCCACCTCCCCTCTGCCAGGGCGGGGAGGACGTGGTGTGGTGGCAGCAGCCTTGGTGTGTAACGCAGGCACTGACCTTTCCCACCAGCGTGGTTCTCCCCAGCTCTCGGGACATCTGCTTGGCCCCGTAGAGTCTTCTAACAATGCGGGCTTCCTGGCCCTCCATGTGGTTTTTCCTCTTATAGGAAAATATATGCTAGTATATTGACAGTGTTTTACAGTTGCTTTGTCCTGGTGTCAGCACGTGTGTGTTGTCTGCAAGGGAGCCTGAAGTATTGGAAAGTCATGATGGTTTAGAGGGACATGTGTAGGGACAAGCTATCATGCTTTAGGGCAATGTCCTGTGAGGAGGGAGGTTTCTGTACAGCAGAAGCTTGCCGTGCTGTGCTGCTCACCTGAGTTGGGCAGGTTTCTCTCAACAGTGGGTCTCCTCACGTTTTTTTTAATTCTCTTCTCTTGCCAATCTCTGCACTTGTACTGTCCCTCAATCAGTGCCACTCACAGTCTGACCTGCTGCCAATCATTACCTCCCACCCAGGTGTTTTCCTGAGCTCAATAACTTATTTGATGAGACCAGGGCCACGAAGAGGATCAGAGGGATGGAGCACCTCTCCTATGCAGACCGACTGAGGGAGCTAGGGTTGTTCAGCCTGGAGAAGAGAAGGCTCCGGGGAGACCTTATAGTAGCCTTCCAGTATCTGAAGGGAGCCTACAGGAGAGCTAGAGAGGGACTCTTTGTCAGGAAGTGAAGTGACAGGACAAGGGGTAACACCTTTAAATTAGAAGAGGGGAGATTTGGATTAGATACTGGAAAGAAATTCTTTACTGTGAGGGTGGTGAGGCACTGAACAGGTTGCCTAGAGAAGTTGTGAATGCCCCATCCCTGAAGGCCAGGCTGGATGGGGCTTTGAACAACCTGGTCTAGCAGGAGGTGTCCCAGCCCATGGCAGGGGGCTTGGAACTTTATGATCTTTAAGGTCCCTTCAAACTCTAACCATTCTATGAGTCTATGAGTATATCCAAGACAGATGCCTGCGTTGAAGACAGGGCGGGCAGAGCCATTGCTTTGCTTGTGAGCCTGTCTCCCTCACGGGATGTCCTGTGTCAGCCTGACTTCAGCACCACAGGTAACTTTTCTACTGCTGTTCATCACACTCCTTAGACCATTTTCCTTCTGTGAAGGCACACATATTCCATAATCTAGTGACTTTTTACTGAACTAAATACATCAAACGCTTTAAATTCCACTATAAGGCAGCTACTGAATGACATTTGTGGGTTGTATTTTTTTTACACCCTCTCCAATTTTTCAATATCTTTTGTAAACCATGGCAAAATGTTTCCATAGTTGGTCTTGCCAAAACTGTGTACACAGTTAAAATCATGATAGGATTTGTATTAATTGTTTTAAAAGCCTGTGGTCTTTGAATGGTAACATTTAGCATTCTTTCTTAGTATGGTTCCTTCTGCTACCTCAAATATACTGACTAAATACTTTCCCCTAAAACATTACTGTCTGAGGTTTGATTAAAGCTGGGAAGAATGTGTGTGAAAATTGTTTGGTAAGTGATTGTTCATGGGAGCTGGGAATTATCACTGTTTACATTTTTAAAAAATTTCCCCAAAAGGTTTGATGTGCACTATGGAGAACTTGATTTTCTACAGGAGCCAGCTGAGTCAGGCAGCTGTGGGGTGTGGGGCAGGAGGAAGAGGAAGGGCAGAGGGAATTTTTAAGGCAGGTTTTTCTAAAACTCTGAGAGGGAATATTTCCCAAGGCAGACAACTGCCCCTGCGCTGGGCTCCCCAGTATGAACAGATGGAGGCTAAAACCCAACCTTGTTGTTTCTCTAAGGCTACCGCCTCGCAGGGCACCCTCTGGCTGGTGCTTTACTGACGGGCAAGAAGCAGGATTTCACATTCACTGCTACAAGCCCATTCATTTAGTAACGCTATCCGGGATCCTCTTTGAAATCCCCACAGCAACTGTGAATAGCTGGGTCCCAGGAAAAGCGATATGGGGGGACAGGCCCACGGGGAGGCCAGTTGCCTAGCATTGGGCTCAGTGTTGGGAAACAGTTGGCCGAGCCATCAGGCTTGCTCAGCTAAATGAATTAAGTAATCGCGCAGCCCTGCAGAGAATATTAGTGAGGAATTTCCATATTGCAGCTCTTGATATTCCCGCCTCGCAGACCCGTTACCACAAATACAAGGCTTTGGCTGAGCAGGCAGTAATTTGATATTAAATGAGGTTCTTATTAAGCAGATGCAATGAAATAAGGCAGAGTTTTATGTTGCATTCGTCAACTAAATGCTTTTTATTAGCATTCATTAGGATGAGGGATAACTGAGTGCAGGGTATTCTTTAGCCAAAGATTGACCCTTTGGAGGGAGGATAATTAAGCAACTAAGAGCTTGGGAATAGGAGCTGGGCCACACACAGCAAACACAACGCACTCTCTCCCTCTTCTGGGAACTGCCTCTGCAAAAGAGGTCCTGAGGACACATGGGGGATGGCCTGCTCTGCCTGGGGATGAAACTCCTCTCGTCTCATTCTCCAGGTGTTAATTTGACAAATCACAAAGGCGTCTTGGACAGTAAACCATTTGTGCAGACACAAGTTGCTCACTCTTTTGGATTGAGCATTTTGGGCTGTCAGCCATGAAAATAACACGGGTTTTTTAATTTGTTTGGATCGTGAAGCTTCTTAGGAAAGGTGGTATAAGAAGAGATAAAAGCTCTGATTTAATTCTGGCCTGTTAACCAATGTGCACAAATATATATGCTTGTCAGAGTTGTCTCCCCCAGGGTGGCAATGGTCATGTCGGGAGCTTCCCAGCAGGGATGCCCCTGCTCCATCAGGGAAATGAAGCCAAGAGCTGGTGGAAAAGCCACACAGAAATCAGAGGTGCTGCTCCCGTCAGCACAGACTGCTTTTGTAACCATAGACAGCGGGCTGTGTCATCCAGCTTGCTTTTGTCCTCTTCAGATTTCTCTGTGTTAAGCTTTATCTCCATCTCTCCCTAGCCTATGCACTAGGATCAATGCACTGTTCTGCTTTCTTTCTGCACACTTTTTACTGTCATTATCAGACACCTTTTATAGGCCCTTTACCCATGAGATTTTTATGGATTTGTGTCAAGCTGGTGATTTTATTCTTTTTGTGTCTTAGTTTTCTATCTGGCAGGGTTCAGGAAAAAGGAGAGTGATAATTTTATGAGAATTCCCAATGCTTGGTGTGCATGTGATTTTTGTAACGGGTGGGTGGCTTGTGTCTTGTTTGCAGCAAACTGAGAACTCTTGCTTTCTGGCATGGAATTCCTCTGGTCCTTTAGAACTCAAAAATATCCCCAGAGCCGGATTGTTTTAGAGAGGATAGAATTCAGCCAATACTGAGGTCTTGGCAAAGGTCCCCTCCTAAATAAATGTGGTTGTAAGTGACCATTTTAAATTCTTGTGAGTCCAGATGAAGATTTAGAGGTGGTGGCCCTCTGTCCTGGACCGTTCCCTAACTCTGTGAAGCCAGTCTACACTTGGCCATTACGGTCTTCTGCTTCTTCAGAACTGAAGTGTGGGTTTCTCCTGTGAAGTTATAGGAGGTATCCAGGTCAGGTATCTCGGTATGACCCTCTGTGTTTAATAGGAGGGATGAAGGTTTTGAGCAGAGCAAAGGCACAAGCATAGCTCTGCACTAACAAGCTGTCAGGTCTGCCTGCAATGCTGGTCCTTGCAACAGCAACCACAAGGTAGCTCTCTTTGTGGGGGAGGAGAGGAACAGGAGGGAAGAAATCAGTCAGTGGGAGGTACCCTTCTAGTTGGAGTTAGAAGTGCCTATTCTTTTCCTCAACCATGGGGAAGGAAATGCTTCCATTTAGAGGATGAAAGAAGGCTGCACCTGTGGTAGAGATGTGACAAGAGTTGTGTGGGATCAAAACAACCCCCAAAGTAACCTTGGAATGGTATGTAAAAGTGTTCCTGGGCTTTACGTTGTGCTCCTGCTCCCCACACCCCTTTGCAGTTGCCAGGACTTGGCAGAGGTAGCCGCCTGCACCCCACCAGTGTGTGTGAACCTGGAGGTAGACTGGCTCTCCCACTGCACCCAGTGTGCTGCTTGTACCTCCAGCTGCGCGTGTAGGACTGGCTCTCTCTTTGGCAACGTATATGCAAACATAGGACTGGGCACGCAGATATTTGAATATTATATCCTTGAGGGAAAATGTTTCTTTATTTTTTTCTGTTCTAATTCACTAATGCAAATCAAACACAACTGTACTCACAGGGTCAGCTTGGAAAGTCTACAAAGACCTAAGGTATGCGTGAGAGGGATAACGAACCAGGCTCAAGCACTGAAAACGAAATCTTCAGTGGTAAATTACTAAAACTGTACAGTTTGCAGGGCTTCAGGGGTTTTCTTGGATTGAAGTATTCTTTTAATTTTGGCAGACAAGAGGAGCAGACCAGCATTTCTATTTTATCCCTGTTCAGCACTTGGTCTTCCAGCAAGCCCAGACTTGATAAAGTCTCCTTGTTAGCAGTTGTTTGCTTTGTCACTTTAATCCAGCAGAAGGGTTTTCCTATGGGATGTTCTGGTGTGAGCGGCATTGCCTGCCTTCTTGTTGGTCACAGGCGGTCAGTAGGTTTCCTTTGTAACTCTTATAATCGGAGGAAGTACTTGAAGCCACTGAGCCTTCCCAAAGGGAAATGAGCAGAAAGGCAGCAGATGAACCAGGAAGGAGAATCTTGGAAACAAACTGGAAAATCTTTTCTTTACCAGCCCAGGGAGCTTTTCTAGGTGACAAGTATTCCTATGACACCTGGTGATGTGTGCACTTTATTATTTTATAGCTAATTAAAAGAAGAAATTTTCAAGTGTTACAAGTGTGCACATCTCTCTTTGTGAAGCTTTAGGCAGATTATTTAATTCTGTCTGCCCGAGGTCTCTGATTCCCTGTCATGCTCATTGCTTATAAAATGTGTTGATCTCACAGCATCCACGGGCAGAACATTTTTGAGCGTTACCATGGCTGATGGCACAGAGCGGGGACTTATTTGGAAAGCCCTATGGGCATGGTTCTCATCACAAACTTCTTTGACGTGTTTCATTTGGTTCCAAGTTGCAAGATTCACTATCAAGTTTTAGAATAAATAAATAAAAATTTAAAATACCATCTTTCTTAAAGTATGTCCCCGATGCCAGGAGGACTCTAGAGCGAGAGGTTAAAGCTTGCTTTTGCCGGTTATCTATGCCATTAAATAGATGCCATCTGAAAGCTCGTGGAGAGCAAACATTAGAGGGTCATGATGAAATCTCAACTGAATTCAGTCTTAGAAGTTGAATAGTTATCCATGGAAATAAGTTTGTGGTATTTGCCCAGCTCCTGCAAAAAAATCCAAGCCAACCCTGCCTTAAATTCATCACTAATTTGCTTTTTAATATTTCTCTTTCTGCATGTGATTTCCCTACTGATTTTCTCCTTGGTACAACTCCTAAAAGTTTATCCTCTCCTATGACAGTGGTGGTAAAATACTGAGGTGACAGAACTGGACAGCCCTTGGTTTTCCACTTTCAGGCACTCTCTGTGGGTAGTGAACACCCTGGGCTGCACTGTTTTGATAGCTGCTGGGTCACATTACCTGTCCGTCCCCTGGCATTGTAGTACTAACCTGGCAGGTCAGCTATTTTGGTGCTATTTGACTTTGCTACCTGGCACCAGCCATACAGCATTTTTATATACTGAATTATTTATGGACTCATAATTATTTAGCATCAATATGTCAACGTTACAATGCCCCTGTTGGCCATAAAGGAGTAAAATCTTTCTTTAATTAAAATTACATGGTCCGTGTCAACTTTCCTTGGACCCAGTCTTTTAAAACTGAGTTGGGAGTTTGAATTCCAAACCAAATACCTGTGTTTTAAGCAAAGACTAAATACAGAGCTTTCTTTCAGTGAGACTGGTCTTGGAAGCCAATAATTTTATGTGTTTTAGGGAGGTTTATGTTATACTGGGGAGTTTACAATGGGCTTCATTGAACTGTAGACCACAGTGGCAGTATTTTTTTTATAAGCAGCTTCTAATAAGGAGGAAGCAGTGTATAATTCAGACTGTCAGTGTTCCTGTCTAAAGACAAAAGCTTAAGATGCCTTGCTAATGGTTTGAAAAACTGCTGAATCTTGAGAGCAATCCGGTAATGAAGGTAGTAGAATAGCTTGTTTTAAATAATGCGCAGCTGTCTTTTTTTTTGAAAAAATATTGCATCATTTGGCATTGTAGAAATATACTGAATCACCATATAATTTAATTACACGACCACCCTGCAAGTTTCACGAGCCAAGCTCAACCCTGGCATAAGCGGGTGCAATTCCCAGAGGGATTTGCACCCGCTTACGCCAAAGCTAAATTTGATCCAGTGTTTTTTTTCCCTTCTCCCTGAGAACTTGAAGGTATGGAGATCCACTTCATGCTATGCTGTACTTGGAGCTGTTAGCTCTTTTCCACACACAGAGCAACTCTATACTTGATACTGAATTGACTTTTGTTATAGTTTTCAGAATAAAAGCAAGGAAAAAAAAAGTATTTTGAATGCAATATTAAGTATTTAAGATTATTTAATGCAATATTAAGTATTTAAGGTGGTAGTTAAGTATTTAAGGTTATCATAACCAAAAAGTAAACTCCATCATTTTCTAGGTCACATCTGCCATGGAACAATGTCCAATAGAGATGGCAGTGGCCCTTTGTGGAGAGAGAGCAGCACGTATCAACCATCTATTATGTGTTTAACAAGACTTCTTGCTTGATGACATGTCTGTGATACATAGCTTTCCATCTGATGCTTGGAAAAGTAAAGTCTGCATTTCTTTAGGTCCTTTGCTTTATTTGAGGTGTGAGGCTGTCATGCTCACTTGAAACCAGTCTTCATTTCTTGAGCAGTCTCCTCTAAAGAGGAAAAAAAGTAATTCTCAAAGAAACCGCCCACATGCTCCATGTATATGCCATAAAGCATTTCTGTTTCTCCTACATTTCTATGCCTGCAAGTTGGCTGAATCTTTAAGACTTCTCTTAAAGAAACCTAGGGGGCTTCTTTCGCCATGGAGGAAAAGACACCTCAGTATAAATGAGAACAATATCTGTGGGAACATCTGTGGGAGCTGGGATCTGCTGAACGGGGAATGTTTTTATCAGCTTGCTTTTAAGTTAAGAACCTCTACCTGGATAAGTTTAACTGCTTGTTGTTCACATGCAGGTGTGTGCAGTCCCACAGAGACCACAAGCAGCGCTGAGCACTGTAGATGGTGCAGAGAAATCTATTCAAAGCATTCAGTCTTGCAGGACACCTTGAAGAGCTTTGGCTCACTCTGATCAGCCACAGCAAGGTAGCACGTGGGAGCCAGACAGAAGGACATAACCCTGACTTTCTCGTTTCCAGAACTTTATTGTAAACATTTGACTGAGATGGAAATCCAGCAAGACTTTACGTATGTCTTCTGAGAGCAACAGCTAGTGTCAGGAGAAGCCTTGCTCTTTCCAAATTCTGAGGAAACAAAAGTCACTACTGAGTACAGAGGCAATGAAAGGCAAAAAGCACATCAAAAAAGTACCCAAAGTTTATAAAATAGACACGTAGTCATGACCTTCCTACAGTTACACAGACATGTGCACGCACACATCAGCCCTTAACTTCATTGGGAGTTGCTCACATGTGTCTTTGGACAGATCTTGTCCCTAAATTGATTTATGTCCAAAGGAAACTTGGGCTCTGAGTCAGGTTCAAATTGGGTTCAGTGTGGAAAATCCTGAACTTGGAGCCAGACCCTAAAACAGCCCTTCAAAGAGGCAAACAAACAGAGCAGACCAGCTTTCCTCCCTGCCTAGAGCTCTCTAGCCTTGGGTCCAGCACTTCCCTCTGCCTCCCTCCCAGCTGAAACACAATTATTTTTAAAGGAATCTTTATTCCACCCAGGAGAATACAGTGCAGGCAATTGGCTGGTGATGGTGCCTTGGAGCTCAGCCACCTGGGGCAAGTGTGGGACTGCGCATGGAGGGAGAAGGAGAAAACAGCAAGTGAGGGAGAGACCCTTTTGCTGCAAGAGCCTGGGAGATTTGTCCCAGTGAATCCCAGAGGTTTAAATCTCCTGCTATTAAAGGGGCCGAGACCATGTTGTTTTTACTGAATAGGCTGCTGTTGCTGGTTGATTTGGTTTGTGTGTGTGTATGTGTTTGTTTTGTTTTGCTATTTTTAACACAAGTAGATGTCATCGTGCACTTATTTCAGTATGGCCCGTCCTGCTGACAGTGGGGAATGAACTTCTGTGATGATTGTGCATAACTGGGCAAAGACTAGACTTTGGGGGGGAAAAAAAAGGTCAAATAAATATGATCTGTCCTTTTCCTGACAAAACAGTGGAGGTGCTGAGATAGTATTTATCTGTTCCTCTATCCAGAGCATGTTGCTCATGTTGGGTGAGTGTTAAGTAAGGACGTTAAAATGCAACACGCTGTTGCAACAGCTAAGAGCATATAGTTAAAATTCATCCTACAGCAAACCCAGGCCTGATCACTTTGGGGATGGACAAACCAAATAGACATGAGATGAGGTACATCCCGTCACTGATCACTGAGGAGTCAAGTCAATCTCACACTCAGGGTCACTGGTACCATTGTTGGTTGGTTTTTTTTTCCCCTTTGGCTTATAGGCACTCTTCGGACTGAAAAAACCTTTTTGAAAACTCAACCCAAAGGGATGTGTCTTCTCACTAGATGTGGATTTCTAACCAAATATAGAAGTGTGTAACATTTGGAAGTATACGCCCCCTGTGTTTCTGAACATGGGTATGGTTAATCTATCTAATGATTTCTGAACATTTGCACCCCTCAAGGCTGACCTGTTTTTGAAAGACAGCCATCACCTGTGATACCCATTTGACAAAAGAACCAGAAGGATCTGTGGCAGTCAAACTGTGCTTTTCCCCAGCTGTCTGCAAATAGCATGGGGCAAATCTTTGTTAAAGATCATTCTTGTCAAACATATTCAGGCTTTTTTTGAGAGGCTCTTGATCCTTCTGTGAGAATTATATGGGCAGTTTGATTACATTCTTTTCCTAAATTTTCAATGTTCCTATCATTTCACAAAAGTATTTTACACCAGCTAGTTTGAGTCCCTATGTTTCTGTACTCTTGTTTTAGCTACAATCTGAGCACTACCTATTATGCAGGAGTGCATCCAGGTGTATCCTAAATAGTTGGCATTTTAAATCTCACCATTTTCTCACTCCCTCAGTTTCAAGGAGTGGGAGACCATTAAAAATTATTTTGAAGTGAGTTTACTTTTGTTCTCTGTTCTTTCAGGAAACCTTTTTTTCCCCCTCCTCTTCTTTCTTCTCTGCAAATAATGCCGAGGATTGTAATGAGTGAAAACAAGCATGCAAGTGTATATTCTGTGCATTAGATAGTACCATTGTCATCTGTCCCACAAAAGGGTTATCTGTTGCTGCACCTCCACAGGCCCTGCTCTGCTGGGGACTCACATAGTCCTGCTTTATGCTGCATCCTGGATTGTTCCACACTTTAGCCTTTCCCTTCACCTTTTTGCAACTTCTGCTCCAGAGCAAACCACATTTATAGGTTTGCAAATGACTCCATGTATCAACCCCGGATTCTTGTTGTCATGAAGTGAGTGAAGAAGTGAGATCAGGGAGAAAGCTGGATCCAAGTTAATACTAAAAACTTAACATAAACAAGTGATGGTTTCCAAATGTGCTTATTTCTTGCTGATTCACTACCTAGCCTCATTATCACCACTGCACCTCCTTTTTCTGTTTCCTGTTTTGAGTCTTGCTCATTGTGTCATTTTGAATGCATATCACAGGTTTTTGGGGAATAAGGTGCTGAGTTAATACAGCAGCTTTTGAACCATTCAGAAAAATGCTCTGGGCATCACAATTTCCTTTCCTTCCCTGCACTCCCAATTCAGGCCAACTGCAGTATCTATGTGCTTCAGACTCTAAAAATGGTGGAGATGGGGGGGGTGCTCATTTTCTCCCTGACTCAGGCATGGACCCTTCTTCAGAGAGATGCTTCCAGCGACGGGCTAATGGGGGCTGCTGTGGGACTGGTTTGTGATGCTGATATCCACCTGCCAGGAATGATGACAGACCCATCAACTTGTTTTATTTTAGCCATTAACAGGGAGAGCAGCTTCTTTAAATAGCCCTGAAGTAGCAAATAAAACTATTACCTAAATCAAAAGCAATTGCCTAAGTGTTTCTCTATTTATACAGCTGGAATACTTAGTATCAGTGCTGCATTGCTGTATAATTAGCAAACTGTAATAGATAATTTAGAGGGAATGACTTGGTGAAAGTATTAAGGAAAACTCAAGCTGCTGAGTTGTAGGAGATCCTCATTAACTTCATTGGGTTTAGCTCTCAGTGTCTTCTGCTGAAAAATGTTTGTCCGTTGTCATGATCACGCTGGTTATCCTGGGACCCTGTCTATGGGCTGCCTGTTACTATTGTGATTATATTCACCTAAAATCAGAGTTCTGCCGTGGCTGATGCTGTCCAAATTTGTAAGAGGTGTTATCCTTACTCATAAGTGCTCGCAGTCCAAATATCTGACATGAAAATGAGAAGCAAAGATACTTTCTGCAGGTAATGTTCAGCTAAAGCAGGGCTGGGATGAAAGCTGTAGCCTCCTGACTACCAGTCTGGTGTCCTACCTGTTTGTAAGGTCAGCTCTTAAGGCAGTGTACAGACTTTTCTCCTTTTCTCCTGGTCTACTGCAAGGAAGGGCAAATGTTCAAATAAAAATGACTCATTCGCATTTAAGAGTAGGGGGAAGAGGGGAAATGAAGCATGGGGCAATTGCAGTTGACCCCTGGGAAGTCCTGGACAACATGGAGAAGAGGGATGTAGCCTGCAGATCACACACTGCCTGGGCCCTTCTGAGGAGCTGGACTGGCAAAGTGCTTCATAAAGCAGAAGAGGTTTTCAAAAGCACCAGGGGGCACTTAAGTAGTTACCTTTCAGCAACACCTTTGAAAGCCTCCTTTAACAAAGCTGTGGCTTCATGAAGCCCAAACCTAAGAGATTTCACTTTCAGTCTGGAGCCTGCCCCCTCTTCTGCAGCACTCACTAAAAAGCCACCCACAGTTTCAGACATGATGCTGCAACCTCCCAACTCAGTGAATAACATTTAACTGCGTGAATTTTATTATTTTGGCTTTGAAGGTCCCACAAGGCTCCAAGTTCATAGACAAAACCTCCCAAAATGCCCAGTGAAAGTGCAAAACCAGAATTATCTTTGCATCCAGTGCACCTCTGAAATTTACTGGCCGTTTATATTGCTAACGGCTACTGCTGGGAGGAGCCCTATAAATAACCTCGACAATGTGTGGGGTTTAGGGAGAAAAGTGTTGCATGAGTAACGACCCTTTTGTAGCCTAGAGGCTGTGTGAGATCTCTGCTGGCTGTTCCTTACCCTGTTTATTCAGAGGAAACTACTTCCAAGAGCTGGGTGGAAGAGAGCAGGGTATGTTAACGTTGAGGTGAGGGGTGGTCAACCTTTTTGTTACGTAGACAAGGGCTGGATGTAAATAAATCTTCTAGGCCAGCAAGCTTCAGTCCCAAATCCTGGAAGTTTATTTGTGGCAGATGTGTCATTTTGGAGGAATACAAGAGAAAGACACCAACTTCTCCATATACAGAGGATCCTTCACTTCAGCAGCCCACATGCTTTCCTGAAACAGTCCCATGTGGTTTTGATTATAATTCTTGTGTGACTTCTGGTTAAAGACAGCTTGTCGACATGACCAGGCCACCTCAAAGAGATCTTACTGCACTTTTTTTCCAGTAAGAGAGGCAGCCAAGGAAGGAAAGAAGAAGACACAGAAGAGTATTATGCTCTTTTGAGGTTTTTTTTTTTGCTGCACCTCTGAGTAGAGACACCACAGTGAGGAAGACAACTTTGAGTTAAAATAAACACAGATGGAAAATTGAAGGATTCCCTACCAAACTCACCTATATTTTTAACTGCTTTTTTAAAAACAAGAAGTTCATGGTTTTGTTTTCTCCCTTAATTTAATTTTTTTTTTTTTAATCTTCTTTGCAAAATTGAATAGTAGTGTACAGCCAGCTTTTGTCCTTCTGACATCTCTGGAACTACAAGCATGACCTCAGTAAACACTGAAGTGGGATAACTGACCTGAACAAGCTGTTATGCAATGAGCAAACACCCATACTGCTGTGATAGCTCTTCTGGGCTTTTAATTTGCTCCCCTTGTGTTGAGGTTCAAATGCAGGCACTTCCAGCTGGTTCTCAGGGTTATCCTCCATTAATGAGCTATTTTTATAAAGAAAATTCACTTGGAAGCATTTTTTCCAATCAGTTGCTCCCCCTAACCACAAGCACGTAATACGATGGCTTACAAGGGCTGAAACCAACAGGCTGTTTATCCCTTTTCTTCCACAGGCTTCCAGCCATCTCCTGCCTCACTCCAGATCCTTGTTTGTTTGATGCTTGAGGAGTCCAGCCTGCATGGAAATGTAGCTGATTAACTTTGGGTGCCCCGTCCTCTGTGTCCCAGGCATGAGATGGGACTTGGCAGTCACAAAATATAGATCTTGCCCCGCCATGATGCACTGGCCTGTCTGGGTTCTGAAGATCCTCCTGAAATAGGAGTGATTTTTACAGCCCAAGCTCTGGGTCTGCACAGAGCCTGGGAAGCTGGATGTTGAATATCTTTGCATCCTAACTCCTATTTTAAGTTACTTCCTTTTTATAGCATAATTTCCAGGTGGGGGGATGTATTTCTGTACATTGAATCTCCTGTTTTTCTTCCTTGATAAGAGCTTTAAATAGCAACATAAGGATTGTCAGTGGGTAGCTCTTTTAATTAGTTAAAAATTCTTTTCTATATAACAGAGGACTCATGCCCTTGGAGCACCCCTCTCGGGCCATGGGCTGGGCTGGGCTGGGTGGTGGGGCTCAGTCTCAGCCCCACGATGGCCCTGTAGCCCCCTTGGCATCACCTTGTTCTTGTGCTGCTTTCCCAAGCTGGAAGGGGTTGCCTTCAAGGGTGCTCTCCTGGGTGCAACCAGGCTAAGATGGCTCATCTTGTGGATAACAGTGATCTCTGTGCCCTATCTCTCATCTTCAAAACATTAATAAAGACCAGAAGAGAAAAAAAAAAAAAAAAAAAGGAAAAAAAATGCACTGGAAACTTACAGGAGCTGTGTTAGGGCTAACCAGAATCTGTATGTTTGGATTAAACCCTCTCTTTCTTCCCCTCTGGAAGGGAGAGTCTGCAGCATGTCAGCCTAAATTTCAATACCTTCAGGTCTTTACAAAGAAACAGAACACTGCAATGAAAAATGTGCCAGGCTCTAATTTCAGCCTGATGCAGACCATATAATCTCACTTGGCTGTTGAGAAGATGCTATGATTTGACTTGGATATATGCCATGTCTCACCGTTGCCCCCATCAGTCAATCTGGCTCTTAATCATCACCACTTTTCCTGTGGAGGAATGATTTTTATCTCATGACAATGTTAGCTGAAGCCCAGCCCCTCTTTTGCTGTGACCACTTTGGGTCCTTGCAGAAATGAGTAAGCAATATCTTTTTCGTTTCCTTTGTATTTACTCTTATACAAATCTGCTTTTTCTTTTCCCCCTTCATTGCAGATAGGATGAACAGCATCACCATTGCAGAATGTCTTTGTTTCGCTGTAGAAATCAAGTACTTTGGATACAGGTGTCCCTATTTATTTGTTCTCTTTTTCAAGCTATGTTCCACACTACATACTGGTCCAAGGGCTTGTTTCCATTGTTGAGGCATTTTTAATTTGGGTGGGGTTTTTTTGATGAGCATTTCCTTTTTTAGGTTTCAGCAAAGAAGGTATAGGTATTTCTGTGTACCTCTATGTGTTCAGCTGTGTGTTGTCTACCCACTTGACTGGCTACACTTCAACCCAAAGGAGGTTACTTTTACAGAGACATAGTTTGTGAGGTTGGCATAGAAAGCAGCCCTGAACTTAAAGTCTGTGCTGGGGAACAGATTCTCATGGTTGTCTTTCTTTTTTTTTGCCAAAGAAAACCATGAGATCTGTACCTGCAGTGCTTTTTTTTATTTTTTTTTTTTTTTTCACCTCTCTTTGCAGCTCCACAATGAGACTTTTGTGAGCCAAAAACTTCTGGCAATGCTGAACATTTTAATTAGAGATGTCATTTCCCCTGACCAGTACTAATGAAGCAGATTAAGCATGACCAGTTGCCAGGAAAGCACTGGAGATAGTGCTGGTTCTTTGCACAGGTGGCACACCAGAAGATGTCCTCTGCCAAGTAAATTAGGTTATATATAGCTGCAGCCCTATGGAGCTGGAGGTTGGCTCTTGGTAGGGCATAAAAGAGCTCCAATTGTATGTCATTTATTTGGCTTGTGGACTTGAATAATCCTGTAGTGGTCAGGCAGGGAAGGTGACTATATGTTTTATGTTTCGTACAGAGGTTGTGTATGTGTCCCACACACACAAACTGTGGCAGAGAACACCAAATAGATTTACATTTGTTATAGCCACTTGTTTCTCTGTGAACTACGGGTTCATAAACTGGTGCTGAAAAATCCCTAGTGTGTGCAGGTTTCCAGGAACATATGGCAGCTTTTCTATTCAGATCCCACTCCCTCTCTTACCCCCTCTTTTTGCTGTGGACCAAGGAGGTAACCATCCACTACCCTCCAATGTGTTAGTCAATAGTATGATTTAGGACAGGGGTGGAGAAATCAGCTGCAAGCCTGAGACCTGAACTATGAACCCTTTCATTTCACATTTTATGAACTGCCAGATTGACCCTACATGCCCTGGCATTCCCAAAAGCTCAAGTTTGTCTTTCATGTGACACAAGTGACAATCATCACCAGCTGAAAAGGACAGGAAAAGGCCCTATTTCAAAGCCAGGATGACCCTAAGTGGGATGAAAACATGCGTATCCCCCTTGGAGAGCTAAACCAAGTTCATCATGTTACTCATTAAGTGGGTGGCCACCCTCTTCCCACAGCAGACCATGAAGAAGACATGACGGCAGCTTTCCGGAGCTAGCATACCCCAACCATTGGCTGGCCACCCATGGCAAGGCCATAAGGAGGGCTCCCACCTCTTGCACCTTGTGAGCTGTGGAGATTGTTCCTTGTGGACCATAGTGGCTGATTTGCCCAGCTGAAGTGGGTGGAGAGCTGATCTTCAGGTACAGGCTGCAGAGAAGTGCAGAGCTTTGTCCCTCTGGCTAGCCTTTCCTGGCTCCACAGATTGAAGGTGCTGTGATGGGGTGCCCAGCCACCCCCAGGTAGCAGAATGTCAGTGGGAGGCTCTGGGAGGCTCCATGCAAACATGTTCGTATCTCCGTCCTCTGTCAGGCTGTCAGCAGTCCCACAGCATTACTAGTTTTGATGTAATATCAGAGAGGATGGGTCAGGTCCTGGGTACCTTCTGTGCCACCATCAGTGGTGTCTGTATGGGTATGGTGTAGCAGAGACATTCCATGTGATTTCATTCAGACTGAGGATGGCTCTACCCTTAGGCTCTTGGTCTTCTCAGTGCTGCATGTAGAAACTGTCTTCTTTCCTCTGCAGCTAAGAAAACAGCAGCAGAAATAAAATTCTACCAACCAAAAATCCAAAATATCTTTAATCCAGGACACTATATAAAGAAAATATATTCCTTTTTTAGACTATTTCTCTTGGGAAGGAAAAGGTGAAGGGTTTTATTGTGGATTTTCTTTTTTTTTCTTTTTTTTTTTTTTTTTGGGTAAGAGGAATTAAAATAATATTATAGAGACTTTCTATAAAGAATAGGAAAAAAAGACTGAGACTGGAAAATGCCAGTTGCTGAACCTGGACAGGGAATATGGGAGGAAAAATTGCAAATATAGTACTCTGACTATTTCTTTGAAGTCTGACAAGTATCTGTAACAAAGAATGAAGGCAGGAAAATATTTCAGTTGTATTAAACTAGCCATGCAAGAAAAGAAATGCAGCAGATAATTCTTATTGCTTGGAATATAGAAGAAACTGCCAAAGTCAGCAAGCCAAGCAAGGTACATAAATTCTGCAGGGAGCTGAACAATTCATTTATAGTTGCACTAATAAGCTCTAGGTAGAGTCGTGTTTCCTGAGTGTGCCTGTGGAGATATTGTAGGTGACGTGGATTTTCCTTGGAGCTGAGCAGAGAGCAGCTTTCCTGTCCTGCAAAATTTTGAGATTTCCAAACCTGTTCTTTTTCCACCCAGGGAAGAAAGCTGTTAGTTTTCAGCACAATTTGTTAAGAATAAAAATGAGAGGGGGATGTAGAGATGGAGAGAAAGAGGAGACAAAGATGCTCTCAGATCCCACGTCTTCTCCACTCACCCTAAGGACTTCAGCAGTATGATGAGTATGGCTTGTTCTTGAATGGTCGCTGCCCTTTCCCTGCCTTTCTCACAGCCTTCTTAGGAGGACCCTAAAAAGCTGCTTTGGTTTATCAGCAGTAGCTCTCTTGTTGAGGGGAGCTTCAAAGGGGAAATCTCCTGTCCTTGGGTTAGGGCTCCAAACCTCAGGTCTTTGTTGTTTCCATCACAGAATTGTCTAGGTTGGAAGGGACCTTTAAGATCATCTAATCTGACCAACAACCTAATTCTGATAAAAGCCATCACTAAACCATATCTCTAAGCACTATATCTACTCATCTTTTAAATACCTCCAGGGTTGGTGCCTCAACCACTTCCCTGGACAGCCCATTCCAATCATGGAATTAAGAAGCTTTTGGTGCCCAAATTGTAGTTGAAACTGGTGTGCTTATGCAAAAAATAAAACTTTCAATCATTTAACTTTTTTTTCTGAAAAAAAATCCCCATTGATTGATTAATATTTGAAACTGTTCATCTTTTTCTTTTTTCCCTGTGTTTAACTCTATCTTTTCTTGAGTGGCCCATGTGAAAATAGTAGACTCCACATGTGTGGACCACTTTGAGCAAGAGTAGCTGTTTGCTGCAAGAAGGCATGGACAGGTCATACATGGATTTTTGTCACGTGGATGTGGTTCTACCTTTCACACCTCTTCAGTCAAGCTTGCTTTTGCGCCACATAGCAATATGCAACTGCAACAAAAAAACCCACCCTCCCTCTTCCTCTCTTGTGAGTGTTAAATATCACTGTCTGGTGGCCAAGAGCAAGATATCGCATAGCCACGGCTGAAAGCAGCAGTGCCTCCAGTAGCTTTGTGATTTGCTTATCCCACTCTTCATATCCTGTTACATGACCCTGCTGCAATATTCTTCCCCCAGCTTTTTTCTCCTTCTTTCTTTCTTGAAGTTCTCTGTGAAACAACTCTGATTGGAAAAGACTGTGGAGGAAGGGAAAGAGCATCTACCTGAAGTGCAACTCAGGTGGTGGTGCTGAGCTGTGCACAAAAGACATGAAATCAGTAGAAAATCACTGGAATTACATGCCAGGATTTCGAGTGTGTCTTACAAGTGATTTCTGCTGGTGGGGAGGAAGGAGGACCACGGGACGAATGATTAGCCAGGGGGACAGGGTGTTTGAGGGCAGGCTTTGAAGATTGGTCTTAATGGATGGTTTAAGTGGGTTTAATGGATGGGGAGGATTTGCTGCAGAGGAGAAGGATTATAAGTGACGTTAACTGAGACTCCAACAGTATGTTTGGTATGGCTCATTTTGGGGAGTTATTGAGGAGTTTCATTTAAGGATGTAAATACAGGGAAGTGTCAAGAATGAAGACATTTGCCATAGGCTCCTGGTGTAAATATTTGTTCTGGGAGGATGACCTTCCTTGGCTGCTGTGTTATTAATGGCATCCGCCACTGCGAGAGCATTGGGCTGAGCAGTTTTGGTGCTGGGCTGGAGCTATGGATACTGTTTGCTCTGCTTTGCAGTGGCTTGGTAGTACAAGCCCAGGAGATGCCCTCAGGACCAGAGCTGTTGTACAGCATGCCAAAGCAGACCAAACCAAGGGGAAGATTAGCTGAAGACCCTTGGACTGCACGCTGCTGCTTGCTGATGAATGCATGTGGCTGGGGCATCTTCTACAGGCTGTCGGACATGTATTGGGGTATTTTAGAGCACTGTGCGTGGATTTGGTGCTGCCCTGGGCTAGTGAGAGCTATGGCCAGAGAGGTGATGTGTACCATCTTTGTACCATCTCCATTGACCTGTGTACGCTCTGGTCCTTCTTGGCAGGTGGCTTGCATTGCCAGGAGATCCCAAAAGACAGCGCAGCCCCAGAGAGATGCAAGAGGAGTTTCTGGAGGGAGGAAGGACTCTGTCTTCTGCAGCCATCGGGTGATTTATGGTCATCTCAGGGCAAAGAGGGCAAAGACTTCACAAGGCTGTGAGCTGGGGCCACCATCAGCTGCAGCACCAGACTTGTGCCTCTGCTGTGAGAGCAGCCACAGGTGAGGGTGGGGAGGATAGCCTGGTGCTGTCGGCCCATGGCCAGCAACGAGTAGCGTCACAGGCAGTGAATGGCCTGGGCAGTAAGGGCAGAGAAGACAGGGGTGATGTGAACAGACCAGCTGGGGCTGCTGCTCTCCTTTCTCTGCCAGATCTGAGAGTTGAACTGTAATACTCATAGGACAAATGACCGAGGGGCTCTGGCTGTCGTAACACTTGTAGAGCAGAGCAGGGGGATTTGTTGCACGCTAAAACTTCCTTAAATTCACTTGCGCTCTGCTCTTATTAACAGTATTTCATAAAGATTTATGCCAAGGTTTTCATTTTAGTTAGCTTAAAATTTGTTGTTTTCTTTTAAATGCGGTTTCATATTATCATTTGAGCAAATAAAGGGTTGCTTTTGGAAACACCTGAACTTCTACAGTTCTACTTCTACTCCTCTGCCATAACGCAGGGGAGAACACCCTGGCTTTTTCCTGATGGTGATCAGACATGTGGCAGCTTATCTGGGTTTGGTCAGCAGATGGCCATAAAATGAGATGAGCTCTGTGCACAGCAAGTTTTAAAATGTCTTCCTCTGGGCATAAATTGCCATCCTGCAAACCACTGACCAAAAGTCAGTGTGTCCTTTTGGCGAGAAATTAATTCTCTCGAAGCTGATCTGGCAACCTGAAAGTTTCCAGAAACCTCCTCCCGGCTTCCCTGGGAAGTCTCCCCAGTAGGCTGGAGACGTCAAGGAACGTAAATTAATACTCTGTAGCTGCCGTATATTAAAACAAAATAATAAAAAAAATATTTTCAAGCAGAGCTGGAAAAGACTGCTTACTAATCACATTAAATCCTCTCCAAAATGTGTTGGCCTCTCAAATAAAAGCAGCAGCTTCCAAGAGTCACTTAGTGGAAGAATCATGAAATGTCATAATTTGTATCTTTGCCTACTCCAAGAGAGACAGGCTTAAGTCAGGGCTTGCATTTTTTTTTCCTACTTCTGCAGATATAAAATGAGAAATTCATTGCTCAGAGGTATGAAACTAATATGACTAATCATCTGACATTGAACTTTCTTTTCCCAAAAACTCAGCTGGTCTGTCCTTAAGAATATCGTATGGATGAGATGATAATTTCTGACTCAGTCCACGCAGGTTTTCAGTCACGGGGCTGTAAACATCAGCAGAATTCTGATGAGTGAATTGGCAGGAGAAAGCCAGACTGTCTGAGAGGAAGCAATGTAGAGGACAAGCGTTAAGCTTCGAAAGAGACTATCAGGCATGTGCAGTGTGACTGGTTCCAAAGCCATTTTGTAGCAGTTTTATTACTTACCTGAATCAGGAGATGTGTAAGTGACTACCCAAGCTATGGGAAAAAAGATAAACAAACCAACCAACCAACAGAGAAACATAATGTAAATACGTATATATATATAAATATATATATATAAATAATGTAAAAAATCAAAGGAACTTCTATCAGACTTCTAGGTATGCATCCTTTTTTCATATGTTTCTTTAGGAACCTACATTGCTTTGATGCCATGTAACAAAAGTTCTTTTTGCTGGGCAAGCAGGAAAGTATAAAGCCTGAAAACAGGGCACAATATTGATTGTAAAGTGAGGGAATGTTTGCTCTTTGCCATATTTAGTGCTGAACGTAGATGTCTACTTATCAAGTGCCTGCATAGGCTCTGGCTCAAAGTGTCTTTGATGCCATAAGTACCCGAGTGTTACACCTAGAGGAGGAAGGCAAGGAGTTGCTCAAGTGCAAAAGAAGTAGTCATAATGGACTAATGTAGTATCTGGCGTGCCATGTTTCTCCTCTTTCTGCCTTGTAAGTTCAAGATCTTTCCTCTCCCCTTGTCTATCTGACACAGGTAAATAAAGCAGGTTTGTGCTGAGCTGGGTTATCCTGTGATGAGGTGTCTGGGTCTGTTCCTTCTCTTTCTGTACCTGACCATTCTTCCAGTAGAGTCCACCCAAAAGTCTTGTACTGCTTCAGCAGATGGTGTAGGATTCCTGGAATACCAAAAACTGTGCAAAACAGCCAGTCCCATCCAGGGCACCTGCAGAGCAACCAAAGGGCCAGGAATTGCCTCGTTTTCCTGCTCCGGCAACCTCTGCCTGTAACGCTTTAACAAAGGGCCAGCTGTGGAAATGAGATTCTTTGGCAAATGGTACTATTCGTCATTTAATTTCTCAGCAGCTGGTTAATTGGGTGCCTTTTTTTTTTTCCCCCTAGACTTTTCCACTGGTGCAGGCATTGCCAGGGCACGTGAGGGTACCCTTGGCCTTGTGTCAGAAGCCAGAGCACGGAAATTTCCCCACAGATGTTTTTGTTTGTTTGTTCTTGTGTCTGACCCTCTGAATATTTAGATGCATGTCTTTCATTCATCCTCTGCTTCATGGCAAAGTCTGGAAATACGTTAAAGCAAATGCTAATAAATTCTGAGAAATGATTAATTCTGGAACGAATGTGACAAAATTCATCTTGTGTTTGGCTGAACTCTGCCTGAGTGACTAACTGCTCCAGGAGAACTTTCCGATTGTCCCTCTTGAAAGTCAACCTCTTTGAATTAATTCAGCATCCTCTATTTTGATTAAGTATGTGTCAGCTTATTGTTACTGTGACAGGGAGATATGGGGCTGTTTGTTTTCCTTTTCGTATTATACAAACAAGCTAATTATGACTCATGCACAATACGTGTCCTCGGTGCACGATAAGGGACATGAATGATAAAGCATTAACTGGACTTTGTGCGAGCTGCTCCTGTGGGTTAAACAAGCAGGGACTGAGTAAACAACACACAATAGTTTTTCTTCCTCTAACATCTTAGCAATTCCTCATGTCTGAGGAAAGCGGTGTTCTTTCAAATCTTATTTAATTCTGAAATAGAAAGAGATGAAAGCAAAAGTCAAATCCTCTATGCAGGAGGAATCACGAGCCCAGTCTGATACCTCATCCTGACTCTGATGTCTTCTTACAGATTCCCCGTTTTCACCTTATTTGCAGAATGATTCCTCCCTGTCCTTGGTACCAAGATTTATTTGAAACTTTTGGAACAAATGAGTATTCATTCTGTCCTATCACCCTCAAGCATGTTATCATGGCTCTTTCTAATGGGCCAGAAGTTGAGTCTGTCCTGCTATACCACGATAAAAGAGAAAACATCAAGACATACAGTACATAGAATATCTTGTGAGCCACAAAAGAAGCATACGTTTTCTTTTCTGGAAAAAAGTGTTGTTACTTGGTGGTAATTTCTGCTTTTTTTTTTAAACCATTGGACAAATGCATTAACCATGGCAATCCATGTAAGATAACAAACCCACTGCAGGGTGTCTGAGCGTATGGAAATAAAAATAACACGGGAACTTGCAGAAAGAACAACCAGGTGCAGACGGAGCTGAAGCAGAAATATTGGTGACAGATGTTCTTCCTGGCCTGTTGGAAGAGTGTACACCAGACAGCATCTTCATCATGCTGCGTGACATCTCCTGCTTTGGAGAAGTGAGACGTTACACGATGACTTTTACAACAGCATAATGCTGCCAGAGGGGGTGAAGTGCTGCAGCCCCTCTGCCTGTAAACACCTCCTCCGCAGCACCACTGATTGTCAGGGGAGCATAAAGAGAAGGAAGGCTCTTTGGAGAAATGCACCAGAAGATTGTGCCATTGACTTGTGAAGCTTGGCAGCCACCCTCCCTATAAACACTTCCTCCACGGGGCAGTTGATTGTAAATAATGAAGGAACTGAAGGTGATGTGACCAGAGTGGAAAATGAGACAGTTGTCTACACCTGCAGGAAAAAAGCTCTGCTACTACACATGATATTGTGCAGGGTACGCTTCCCTGCAAGAGTTAGGACTTGTACCTCTCTGTACCTTCATTGGCAAATGATGTAGATGCCTTAAGGAAAGGGTAACATGCACCTTCCCAAACCCACAAACTCCAGAGCAGAACCCAAGAGAAGGTGGCCTTAAGCTTTAAGAAGCTTTTGCTACTGTAATTGCTGTATGCTTTTCATTCCCTGTAAAGCCATTGTGTGACAGGTATGCACATCCTTTGGTGGATGGCCTAAGCTGTTGCTGAAGTACAGAATGTAGACTTATTTTTGGCATAAAGTACAAGGTTCTGACTTTGCAGCTTGATGAGTCTTTATGAGCATTTGTAAGACGTGATGCTGTTTTTCTGTGGATATTAATATCAGGTGAAATGAGGTTTTGCAAAGCATGATTATAAATGAATATGTGCCTTAGCTACCAAGAGGCAGGGTTATGTGTAAATTTCTTAACTCAGAATTCCTCTTGCACTGTTGCCAAAATCTCCTTTGCGCTGATGATCCCTCAGTTATTTTGCAGGGAGGTGACATGGAGAATGGGGTGGATTGTGTGCAAAAAAAGCCATCCAGATGAAATTGACAAAACCCAGCAAAATAAAGAAAAGCGTAACATGTCTCAGGTTGCCTTCACACAGAGCTGACACTGAGAACCAAACAAGAAGCTGATGCTTCCACCTCTTCCTATTGCTATTTCAGAACAGGAAAACCTTTATCAGTGTGCAGTCCTCTGCAGATCAGCCTCCATTTCAAAGACTGAAGTTTTCATTTCAGTTTTCACTAGGATTTGCTCTTTTTAATGAATATTGGATTTTTAAAGAATGTTTCATGCACCTCAAAATAAGGCATAAGGTGCTGTAGACATTTTTGCACTGCTCAACAGTCCTATTTGAAGTTCCAGCAGTAGGTTTTAAAAGGAAAGATTAGCAGGAGTTGTGAGGAATTCACAAAACATTTAATGAATTCCAGAAAAAAAGCATAGAATTTCTTGTCACCAACTTTAGGCAATTCTGCAAAATTGCTACTCTTCTCCATACCAAGGAGAAGGTAAGGTGAAAAGCTACTTGGTTGTTAAAGAAGGAAAAAATATTTTCCTTGCTCCAAAACAAAAGAACCATGATAATAAAAATGCTGCTATTTAACTTCGCTCTTAAAAAGGTCACAGTTCTGGCTGGAGACCACATTGCAAAGCTATCTGCTTTGTCACTTGAATAGGTTGGCTTGGATCACAAAAAATCCTAAATGGGGGCAGCAGAGAGAAAAAAAGGGGAGAGTGTTCCAACCTGGGAAAGGAACAGAGATTTAATACCACTTATTGCTTGTTTGTACAGCATTAAGGCAAAAAAGAGAAAGGAAAGCCCCTTCCAGTATCCCCACACTGGCTCAGAAGATATTTCCACAGGGCTAGTCATGCTTTTTTGTTGTGCCAGTCCCGACCAGTGTGAACCATGTGGCAAGGACATCATGCCTGCTTGCCAAGAGCAACGGAATAGATATGCAACACTACACTGCGATTTACACCAGGCTGACAGGCAAGTCCATGCTCAGCTGGCTGATCCTTGGGGGATTGACATCCCTGTGGGGAAGCTGTTCTTGCTGTTGGCAAGGGATAAAGGTGACAGGAGCGTGGAGCAAGAAATGTGCGTATGATATGAGTGTGTGGAGCAGATGAGAACAGCCCATGGTGGGCTCAGTCATAGCTGTGGGAAGAGGAAAGCGATTTCTGGGAGTCAGTTGGAAACCACCAGGGTTTGTGTTGCGGGTGGCTTTACCCGTGGCTGGTGGTGGTGGTGATCGAGCCACACAGTGTTCAGCTCACCTCCATCTTTGAGCAAAAGGAAACAAGAGGCTGTGCATCCTCGCCAGAGGAAGGAGGGTGACCCAGATCTCCGGCACTGGTCAATGGCCACTGGCCAGGTGTGTGCTCAGGGTAGATGAGGAGGGTGCAGTGTCCAAAAAGGTTTTTCATAAGTGTCAACTAACCTGGGAAAAAAGTAAACTATGATTGGCCTGAGAGAAGGGCTGAGAAGAATCAGGACTGGGAAGAAAGTGGAAGGTCTGTGCCATTGTGGTTGTGCCAGGCTTCTGGAGTGCTGGGTCAGTCAATACCAGTTTCTCTTGACCCACTGTCCCTCATTGCCCTGAGTGAGGAAAAGGAAAGGGAGTGTTTGAAAGTGAGCTCCAAAGCACTGGTGCTGAGGGGACTGGTCAAGGAAGGCACAGAGACTGGGGACAATGTGGCCCACCCAGCTGGGAGCTGTTAGGTGGGGGTGAGGAGAAAAGGGCAGAGCTTGCACGTGAGGGGAAGAGAGAAAGAATAGACCAAAAACTCGGGGCTGCAGGTGGGAGATGAATTACAACAGTAAGACTTGAAGGTGTAAGTCGTTCTGATGTCAACTAGCTTTTAAAGGCACTACATTCTCACATGTTCGTTCACATTGCTTGTTTTCTTAGAGTTCTCCTAGCTTTTCTGTAGTCCAAGGAGATCTGGAAAGTTGGAGTTTTTTCACTTTTCCTGGATTTTACCTGTGGGTCTGTCTTCATGAAAAATACACGTTTTCTTTTTTTTCTCTTTCATTCCTCCTCTGAAATGTACTAAGCTTCTCCTCCTGCTCTCTAGCCGCCCCTTGGGATAGGAAAAGGAAATTAAACAGCTAATGGTTATGCTTTAATTAGGCTTTATTGGAGTTAACACAGCTTACGCTCTGCATATGGGCTGCAGAGGGTTAGATACTTTAAAAATCCTGTCTTTGCTATTATGAGTTTATGAGAAAGGAAGCCCAAGGAAGATCAATACATCCTCTGTGTAGATTACAAATGGCTCATGACGTATGTCCACAGGAGCTGTTTTTAGTGAGGGTAGTCTAGTTATTATGGATTTGACATGAACTTGGCCTGGTGCCCTGAGGGAATGCAATGTAGGCATAATTTGGTCTTCCTGTAATTGTCTATTTAACTTGGCAATCCAGAGTAATTTTTTCCTGTGAAATGAGACCGAGACGTCACTAAAGCGGCGGTCAGATTAATTAATGAGACATAATAATACTCCTAATAAAAGCTCATGAGCTGGGTCCTCTTCCCTCCCCTTTCCTCTCCTCCCCTGCTGTCCTCCCCCTGCTGAGAATGCAGCTTCCCAGGAATCCATGAGTCACACTTCGTAAAGGAGTTTCTTCTTTAGTTGACGCAAACAATACAGCAGAGAAAAATAATAAGTGCAGAACCATCTGTTTGATGAAGTCCTTGACATTTTATTTCATTTCCCCCTATTGCATATTAAAGGAAGTAAATAGAAAAACATTTGCTAATTATACCACTGTTTACTGATTGCTGGGATGGCTTTTATTGTATTTATCAGAAGCGCTAGCCTGGACTGCAGTACTGGCCTCAGCATCCTCCTTTGTGCAAGAGGAGCACAATGGCAGCCATGGGGGCTTGGTAGATCTTTTGAGCCCTTTACCTCAAGCAGCTGGCACAGGAGTGGAAATGTGCCTTGTCTGTGCAGGCAGGAAAGCTGGGGAAAGGTGGTGGGAATGGCGGAGAGGCAGAAACCCTGTCCTTGAGGCTGGACATTGAGAGGGAGTTGTTGCTACTTCTTTGTGGGCCTGAGATTTTGTGCTTGGTGTCTTGGCTTCGCATTTGGTCTCAGTAAATCTTGACAAAGTTGCTGTGACTTTGGGAGTGTGAGCAGCAGCTGCTGTTTTGAAAAATATCTAAATAGGCCGCTCTCACCACCTCCTTCCCAGTGTGTTGGACCATGCACTTGTTTCCCCATCTGGTTCCCTTTGTATGTAGAATTTTATGGCATAGAAGGGGTCCCTGGATGGTACAGGGGATGAAGAGTACAACTACAGAGCCTCATCCCTCCCTCCATCTGGGATTTGGATTTGGCTAAAGGTCAGAGCAAGCCAATGCTGTTTGAAAACAAGTTGGTGGCCAAAGGCCAGTTATATTAGGCAGCTATTTCCTTCACAAAATCTCAGCTATTGGCACTCTTTAAAAGTCAGAGCAATGAATAAAATGGCTGTGAACTGAAGCAGTTTTTCTCCCACCGCACCATTTAAGGCCAGCATGAGAGCAGCTTGGCTTGGCCCATTACTGGGAAGGGAAAGATTTGCAACACCAAGGAGGACACGGTGACCTTATCTAGGGATGAGGACACTAGGAAATTCAGAAACACCATCTTGTCTTTGGATGAGAATTCATTGTTGATGAAAGAACCTATTTCTGGTTATTTCCTTGGGTACAAAAGACTAGATGAATTTTCCAATCCACCATTTGGACAGATTTAAGTGATTTTATTACTTATGCTTCCACAAAGATTCTATCAGTAGCGCTGTTTGTCCTGATGGGCTGGATGCTTTGACTCTCCTCTCTAATATCAGCTCATTCAGACAGGTTTATGTTCCCTGCACCGTAAAACTCTCAGTTCAGAACAGAAACAGTGGAAGATATATTTCTCCGTGGCTCTAACCCATGGTAACACACATGTTAACTTGGCTCCAAGGGGTGTGGGTGGCATATTGGCGTGTTCTCTCAAAAATTATCATTAAAGGAGTTATTTTAAAGCTGAAAGAAGATGGCTATCTGACTGAGAAGGAGATAACAGGGGTGCTTGAAGCAGGCTCACCAGAGCAGGCCCCAAATGGCAAGAGTCACGTTCCAGACTCCAGGGTAACAAATCTGGGAAAGGTCAAAATTGACACACTGGCTGGAATCCATCTATCACATTGGCTGTTGACTACATGAAATAGCATAGCTTGTATGGAGAACTTCATAAAGCAGTTACATCTTCTGGTAAGTAGAAGTATGCACTACAGAGAAGCCTCTGTTGGTTCCCACTTCATTTTATTTGGAAGAATCTTGGTGTCTGCAGCAATGGCCTTAGCCAGTATATAAAAGTGCATGCATTTCTTTCTTCATTCTATGTGGTGGTCTTTTGTAGCTTTCTGTCTACAAATCTTGTTTTGAAGTATGACTATACATAAAGGAGAAGCAGTAATTGGCTTCTGGTTTGTTATGGCTGCGTTGGAATTTTTTTGAGGATTTTTTTTTATTATGCTAATAGTGTTCTCTTGATTCATGGGAAGGAAATCATATATGCTTCTTGGAGTTACATGTAAGGTCCACTGCTATGTTCTCTACTTTTTTCCTGCAGTGATTTAGAATGAAAATGGGAGATATATGACACAATAATCTCATCCCATACTTCTCATATGTAAGAATCCTGAACCAAAATAGACAAATCTTGGGTATTCAAAACACTTCCAATTTCCATCCTTCAAAACTGTGGGCCAAGGCTATGTCAGTGTGTAGCCATGGTAGAGCATGGTCAGGCAGCAAGTCCTCAAACAGCCTTTTTTTATAAAAGCATTAATAGTGAAGCTGTGGAAAAGTTTCTTTTCACCAGGTTTGGAAAAAAAAGGGAATAGATTACAGTCGCTACGATATCACAAATTTTTTATCTTATTCTGATTCAGACCACTTAACACTTCATGAAGATGGCTGTGTAATATTTGTGTATTTGTGCATAAGGTCCTTGCTAAACCTTCACAAATTATGTTGGATGTGTAGACTTCTGTTTGTCTGCTTCCCTTTGCTGGGGCATCCACAGCTGCACTCCTGGTCTGGCAGAACCCATCTGTCCTGTGCTGTTCATCACAGGCTGGCTCAGACCATTGCTGCAATGCCATCTGAAGCACTGGCACTGAGAACAACATGCAGAACAGGTAGTGCCTTGCTGGGGTGGTACCAAAACTGGGCAGCTGGAGCTCAGCTCCAGGACAGACCAATGACGGATCTCACCCCAGCATAACAACCTCCTCAGAGGGATTTTTACCTCCTTTCTGCCCTCAATCTGATCTCTTCCCTGCACCGAGTGGTGTGCTGTGGCTGCTTCTGGGGTGCCTCTGACAGAAGATGCTGAATAGAGCATCAACCTTTTCTACTATGAGAACATGTTATGCCTGAGGGCTTGTTTAAAATTTAAATCTCTCTTACCTTCAGATCAGACCCGTGGCATGTTAGCAGCAGATCAACATGAAATTCCAAGCCTGAAGGAAACCTTTGAGAGATGTCCTTTCAAACCCATCAATACAGAATACTTACAGCCAACCCAGGTTTGGCTGAAGTTGTACTAGGGACTAGTACTGATGCCTGAGCTGTGGAAATCCCCAGCACATTGTTTGGGTTGGTTCCTTTCACTCTCAAGAACCTTTCAGTCATATATAATACCTGGGATAAGACCCAGACTGTGTCCCAACATGTTCAAATGCACCCAAAGGCAGATAAGACACAGTGACCAGAGAGCTGTCCTGATTTTCAGAGCAATGTTTTTCTGTGTGAGTGCCTGGGGCTGAGGGCTTCACGCTAGCCAGATTGGAGGAGAAAGCTCATCCCTTCCCCTTGTCATCCATCCCTGACTATTTTATTTATAAGAGCAGCTGTGACTGCCTATCAGCCTAGTGCTTTGTGGAGAGAAGCAGAGGGACGAGTTGCACCCCTGGGACATGGGGCAGAACCAGAGGGTCTGCAGAAGAGGTGAAGAAGGACTGCTGGCAGCTTCCCCACCAGTTGGTAGGTAGTGCTGGTGTGCCTTCAGAGGAGGCCAGACTCCTCTCCCCTGCCCAGCAGTGGCGGTCTACACTGCTCTCAGACGAAGGAAGAGGAGGAAGGAAGAGGGCTTTGCTCAGCCACGGTAACTACTCTGGTGCTTTGCAGACTGGCTGGACCCCACTAGTTGATGGACATTATTCCTGCAAAAAATGCTTCACTTGCATGGGCTCATCTTGGATGCACTGGAGTGGTTCCTGGGTTTGACATTCCTCTGTTTGTGAGGTGACATAGGCAAACGTGTGGTTTTGATCCTCCATGCAGCTCCATGATGTTATACGTGCAGCTCCGTGCTTTCTTTCACAGATGTGAGATTCAGCTGCCACATGGGATCTCTGAGAGAAACTGTTCTGTGTGTTTTTTAAAGGAAAATTAGCCAATTATTTTGATGGAGTTAATGTGGAGATGATGACCTTTACATTCAAAGCTGTTATGCTGCAAATGTTCCAAATACATTATGTGCTCTGCTAACACCACTGACAGGTTCTGCATGATTAATAGTGTTTATAAAGCATGTACAAGAGTTTGGGAAGCCTAGGACAGAACTGGTATGGGATTTATTTTGCACTAAACATGATAAATATACAGTTGGACTTAGAGCATTTTTTTCTTTCAGAAATGACTTAGCAATGGAGGAGAAAATCATGAATTCATTAAATGAGCTGTTTAATTTTTCTTGTAAGAAAAATAAAAGCAGCGTGTATTGGTAGTGGTTGATCCAATATATACATTTAGATTGATCACTCTTAAAGGAAGACTGATGTTTTTAATACATGGATTTTACTTCAAGGCTGGCCTGGTTCCTGCGTCTCTGGAAGGCTGTAGAAACTCTCCTGTCAACTGCACAGGGTTGTGGTGTTGCCAGGGGCCACACACAGCTCAGAGGAAGTTTCAGGGCGATGCCTGACACAAAGGGAAGAGAGGCAGGTGTTTAAATGGGGAAAAAGGTATAAGGTTTCCCATTTGTGCTGCCACAAGGGCAATGTAGGGGATGTTTATTCAGCATAACAAATAGGCAAACACAAGTGGGCTCCTGCCCACTTGAAAGATGTCTTGGAAAGACTCTTTTTCAGCTTGTTTTTGTAACAATACCTGTTTTCCAGTCATAGCATGCCCAAGTGCAGGAATCTCCCCTTCCCCGCCTGGTGTTGTGGCAGAGGTCCCTGCACACCCCCACAGGCTGGGCTGTCCTGCACAAAAATCCACAGGCCTGCATCAGAGCTCTGATTTAAAAACTCTGAGGGCTACTGGGGAGCCTTTTCTTCATTTCCAGTGGCACCAGCTGAGCAGAAGCAATCCCTCTCATGCAGGTCCATGGTTATGGGGAGGGGGGCTCTGCAGGCACCCGTAGAGGTCCTCATGGAGGGATGAATGAATGAACTGACTTGCCAGTTGGATGCTAAACTGTTGTAATGTTTACAGCCACAAATTTTTGGGCCAGGGAACAGGATTGTTTCTGCATCACTTTGTGACTGCACCACTGCACCACCAGAGACACACTTAACTGAATCCAATGGTCTCTTATTCAGAGAACAAGAATGTGGGTGACATTAACATTTATGCTGTTCTGGCACAGCAAAAGCACTTAGAAACACATGCAAATTTTGTTTACACTTGCTGCATTGCTTCTTGGAGCTGCCTGACTAGAATGAGGCAGCTTTTGTGTAAATGAATAGGGCATGAGCATTGATCTTGTGCCTTTGATTCTACCACACACATTAAAAATAATAACAATCCACAAATGTTTCATGCTTCAGCTTTGCACCGAGCCAGAACTTGCCAGAAGTACTCAATACTTTCACCGTCCGCTCTGCATTAGCTGCCATACTGATTTTAGAAGGCTCGGGGGAAAAACAAAAGCATCTATAAAGACATTCTAATTTCTAACATAAGCTTGGGCTTTGATTGTAAAATGTATCTCATTTGGTCATCTTGGTTTTTAAACTTCATACCATTCCCTAAATTCATCACTTGCTGCAGCTGCTCAGCACTTAGCACCTGTACATTTACCCCTGAGAGACTCCAGACTGAACCAGAAGATTTTATTGGCTTTGAGGCTAATGGCTAAACTTTCAAGATTTGTTTTTCAAATAAATGCACTTTTTTCCACATTATACTTTCAGCAAGCCGAAATAGTTAGAAGCTGCTTATGAGAAACCCACCATAAGGCCCTTTAACGTGGGGATCTAAAGAGAACCAGATTGAATTCCCTTTACAGAGTGAGAGTTTTTAAAGAACAAGCATTTAATGAGTATCTCGTTTCTGCATTAAATACTCAGGGCCTTTTAAGCACAGGTTTCAACTGATCTTAATGAAGAAAAGCGAGGGAGGGGTTCCTCTGTATTTTATGCTGCACTGTGAAAAAGTGGAAATTGAATTTGTCTCTGATTCTTTATTTTTGAGGGTATTGGAATTCTTTGTTTTTCCTGTGTGGATTATTTTATAAATGATTATTAATATTATTATTACTTTATAAATTTATTTTATATCCTTGGTAGTCTGGGACTGTTTAGATCCCCTTCTCTCACACACACCAATGTTCTGCTGATGTTTGAGTGTATGGTAGTGCCCTTTGTCACTAGTAAAGCAAAACCCGGTAGGAACAGAGTGGCAGATATGTCTGAAGCACTGTCCATTCCCAGCGTTAGGAGTGGTTGGAGCGTCGATGTGGAGCAAAAACTCTGGGGAGCTGATCTGGGTCAAAAGCTGGATCCCAAATGCCTGCATGGGATTGAACCATGGTGAACACCTGGCCTCCAAGGCTGCTTTCATCCTTCTGGACTTTCTCAATTCATCCTTCCTGACTTTCATCCTTCTTACTCAGTGACTTGGCAGTTCAGTGAGGAAGGAGGAAGCAAGGAAGGGAGGGAAGAAATATGCTGAAGATTTCCCAGCATCTCTGAACACAAGCAGGGGAAACCTGAATCTCATAGACCAGTGGCTGGAGGCTGCAATATGGGACATGCCAGTACTTGCACCTTACTGGTGTTCAGCACCTGCCAACATCAAGGCAATCACATGTTTATTTGACGTGGGACTCTAAACTAGAGCTAAGGAGCTCAAACGTCCCACGAAGATCACTCTTCACGGTGAGTGTTTTCCAGCTCACCAAAATCCTCCTCACAGGAAAAATCACATGGCAAGAATAAACAAAATTGGAGCTAATAACTATCCAGACTTCTGGGTAATATTCAGGCATGGCTTTAGTATCCATCCAATTTTAAACAGCTGCATATTATCCATAATGTAAGCAACAGCAATAATTTTTCACCAGTTATGTGAAGTTTGTATTTGATTTGCCCAGATCTGCTCAAACTTGTCATATATCAGCAACAGCATTCAGCGCGTTTCCTGGTCTTGTTTGACTAAAATCATATATGAGATAAAGAATCAATGCCTGAATTGATATATATTACTTTTCCAATGTTACCATATGCATCTGGAAAAAATGGTAATTTTTCCATAATGCAAATATTTAATCTAATTTTTTATTATTTATTTTTATTTATCTTTGTTTCATTATTTACAGCCTTTCTCCTCCGTGGTTGCCCTATTTTTCAGCTATGTATACCTTTTGCTGCAGACAACAGTACTTATGAAATATTGAGGTATTTATCTTACTAGCTCCTTCTTGCATTTGAGCCAGAACAATAAAAAGTACCAACATTTTTAATCATTATTCAGAGATCGTTGGATGACTTCATCATGTACTATAAATTCATCATGAATCACTGCGACTGAAGGGAACACAAGGGAAGAGGAAAGTATTATGAGGCAATATATTATCAAATGAACTGTAACAATTTCTAAGATCTCTTCAGAGAAGATTCTGCATGAAGAGTACTTTCCTCTCAAAGAATTATGATAAGTGTTTCTTTTTTTTTTTGTGATCACAATGTAAATCATTGTTAGAATTTTCTATAGAAAATATTTTTAGTATACTGAAAATCTGGTTTCTTGTGTTTTTTTCAAGGAGAAAAGCAACTCTGCCTGTCTTGCTGTGACTGTGGGATGAAGTCCTCTTCCAAATCCACCCCGTTTCAGACTTCTGAACACATTTGTGCAATAAAATGGTGTTTGAGTTTCCCTTTTATCTTTCTGCCTTTCTCAGACACAAATACCTTAACTGTCTTTCTTGCAGAAAACTATCCATGTTTGGGCTTCCTCTATGCACAGAAAGCACCCAGCACTCTTTTGAAAGTAAGTTCAGGTTAGAGCTGTGTATGTAAGATTAGATAACAGGATTTACTGTCTCCCCAGGGGAATTAATTGACAAATGTTCCATAACAAGTGCATTAGTCATCATTAGGCCCACCTCAATTGTGGCAGCAATTATTACTTCTTTTCTCGAGTCCTTGTGTTTTCCTAATTGATGTGCGCATTGAAAGGCTTTGCAATAACATTGAATTCTTTGTGAGATGGTTAATTTACTAATATTGTGTATCCTTTATTCAGAACTCTGTGATAGATTTTTCTCAATTTATCTGGAACTATTTTTAACCCTTCCTTGAGGCTATTCTCTCATGACTGCTATAAAGAGATTTCTGAGAAACGAGGAAAAACACTTTTTCTGTTGCAGTGGAAGGGAAAAATCCAGTGGGTAGTGTGCCAGCTCAGAGACAGGGCCCACTAGGAACATGCCTTGGATCCTTACTCAAGTGAATGCATCTTCTTGCATACTGAGGACCAAAATTCTCCAGTAGTTATATCAGGTCGGGGAGGATACATAGAATTTTGCAGGGCAGTTTTTTGGTTTGTTTTAAATCAATACAGTTGAGGTTTGATGCCAATGAAGCCAACTTGGACATACATCAGTGCAGAACTGGTGCAAATGGGGGTTCAACAGAAATGGTTTCCTCCTGAGATATCCTTGCTTCCCATGGAATTAGCCAATACTTTTAGAGAGAACTCTGCTGTCACTGTGCATGGAGAAAGAAGGCAAAGGACAGCTGCCAAAAGCTGTGAAATCCTATCCCACACTTCCCCATACCCTGCTTCTAAAAGATCTCTTAAAGACTCTGTTTTAGCAGAAACAGCAAACATTCACTTTTTTTTCTTTGGTTTTTTTTACTTTTTTTTTTTTTCCTGTGACAACAAGCTTTTCTAGGGCAAGACCTGGATCCTCTTAGACCTCTCCCACCTCCCGATTCCACATTTCAGTGGTGTTTTGAATTTGGGGTCTGAATGTTTTTATTTCCCCTCTGTGAATCCACTTTTTAATGCAGACCTAGCATTTGTTTCCATATTTAGTCAGTAGAAATTAGAATTTAAATCTTTATTTTGGGCTTCTGGTTATTATTTCCTGTATGCCCTCTTTGCTTTATGGAGAGCCTGGGCTGTCTGTTTCTGTGAATGACAGTATTGCAGGTACCTCTCTCTCCCCGTTGACTCTGACTTTTAAAATTATATGCTAACTACTAAAGTACCTGAGGGCCTTTTATAAGGTAGTAATTCAAGGTCAGGCTTCTTCGGATCAAGACATTGGCTTAAGCGACGGATTCGTGTCTCGCGTATGAGCAATACACTGCAAATTGTGGTGAGAGGTATTTCTCTTAGGGAAAGACTTTGTGACTCGTGATTACATGTAAGTTAATGTCACAGAGCAAGCCCTCAGTCTGCGCCCATGGTGCAGAAGCTCAACGTGAGCGGGCAGTGAGCACTCACAGCCCAGAAAGCCAACCGTATCCTGGGCTTCATGAAAAGAAGCATGGCCAGCAGGTTGCAGGAAGTGATTCTACTCCTCTACTCTGCTCTTATGAGACCCCACTTGGAGTACAATGTCCAGCTTTGGAGTCCTCAGCACAGGAAGGACATGGAACTGTTGGAACGGGTTCAGCTGAGGGCCATGAAGATGATCAGAGGGATGGAGCACCTCTCCTATGAAGACAGGCTGAGGGAGCTGGGCTTGTTCAGCCTGGAGAAGAAAAGGCTCTGGAGAGACTTTATGGCAGCCTTCCAATATCTGAAGAGGGCCTACAGAGGAGAGCTGGAGAGGGACTCTTTTATCTGGAAGTGAAGTGACAGGACAAGGGGTAATGGCTTTAAATTGGAAGAGGGGATATTTAGATTAAATACCAGAAAGAAATTCTTTCCTGTGAGGGTGGTGAGGCACTGGAACAGGTTGCTCAGGGAAGTTGTGGATACCCCATCCCTGGAAGTGTTTTAAGGTCAGGCTGGATGGGGCTTAGAGCAACCTGGTCCAGTTGGAGGTGTCCCAGCCCATAGCAGGGGGCTTGGAACTTGATGATCTTTAAGGTCCCTTCCAATTCTAACCATTCTGTGACTCTGATTCTATGGCAGGTTGTCAGCACCCTTGGTGTTAGAGCCCAGTGTTAAATGGTATCTACATGCCATATACCAGGCTGACACCTGAACTCACGCACTCCTCTGCCTTCACGCCAGGGGTACTGCCCTGCCCATGCTCCCCGGCCCTTGTCCTCTAAAAAACCAATGGGAAATACCCGTATATCCTATACACTCAGTCTTCTGATTGCTATCTGCTTTGGCTTATTCCCTCTCTTTCCCTTGGTTTTGTGTTTGTCCTTTGGCAAAGATATTTTCCCTGCTCGTTTCTGCTCATCCCTCCTGCTGCCTCACTCTAAGAAGCCGAACCAAGGGCCCAGGATGCTGCAGGTTCTGCCTCACACTCAGGTCACCCTCTGAACGTTACTGCCACACAAATAGAGACTGACTGTTTGACACTGTTTTTTAAAAAACCCAACATTTGATAGTGCATCATACTTCCCAATGTGCCTGGGCAACCTTTTCACTGCCTCAGCTCACTGGAAATGCCACTGCTGGCAAAGCAGAACGGCTTCAGTGGCTACACCAAAGAGGAGCTGCGGCAGCTCCACTCGCTCCTTCCCACAACCAAACCAGGAGCGAGTTGGACCATCCCTGGCATTAAAGCAGTCCCTCTGAGCACTGCTTCAGCCATGAGCAGTTATCTGAAGGAGACACATGTAGTACAGAAATCTTGGCATCTCATTCCTCTTTGCCAATAAATTAATTTGTGCCTTGAAAACTTTGAACTGCCCCATGAGCAGGGATTTTAATTTAATCACAATTGCTGATGCAATGAATGTTGCTTGTTTGGTATGTTTGGGGACTTCTGTTTTTTTTTCCCTTGTAGGGCAGGCTGTCTCCTCTTTTCTTGGTGCCAGTCTTTGCTGGGACAGGGTTGCACTCTTCTCCCTTTGACTTTTATGGCAAATTAATTATTGGAGCGTTCATAGCAAGAAAAGTTCAGGAAAGGGTGTGCCGTAATCTCTGTGAAATGAGTGCTGCCTCTAGTTTGCCATCTCTGGCAATCTACCAAAGGGAGATTAATTATGACTTCTTCTTTTTAAATGTCTCATATTCAGGTGGATGAGCAACACCCACCCAAAGCTGAGGTAGCTCAAGTATCACTATGATATGCAAACTCACATATACTTCTTGGAAGAGGCAAGACTTTGTAGGCACAATATGTTCTTATTGCTGTTTTCTATAATAGATAGATAAATAGACTGTCAGACCCTTGTCATTAACCCTTGTCATTATCTAGTCTGACCTACTTTGTTATAAAAGTCATAGATTTAATCCAATGATTCTGGCTTTTAGCCCAAAAAAATTTTTTCAAAGTAGGGCAAATTTCTTCAGATCTTCAGTTGGAAACTGTGGTGGTCACTGCTGAGGAGGTGGCCAGTATTGGCCCCTCTACCCCCCACATCCGCAGAATGAGGGGTTCAGCCTCCCCTATATCTTTTCTTTTAATTACAAGGCTACCTACCACCATGTCCTGCACACACAATGGCATGGTATCGGAAAAATAGCCTTCTGCAGGGCTTTTTCTCCTCCCAGCTGAGCTGCCACCTGTGTTTGATGTTTTTGATATGTTTGCTTGTTTGATTAAGCAGAATTCTTCCCAGAAGTGGCTGCATTTTGGGGATGAGTGAAGTGATTTTTTGCTCTACAGCCCAGCCTTCCCTGTATTGTGCTCTGGCAACATTGGAGATAAAAGGCAGCATGTGTGAGTAAAACAAGCACGAGGGCTTGCCTGCTGCATGGGCTATCAGCCGGCTGCAGCCACATAGAGGCACCCTCTCGATTCCTCTTGCTGTCTAGCTTTGACATTAAGCACAGATAGACTCTGCTCTGAGGACTGTTAGCTGATCTGGCGTTTTTAATTCCTCCTGAGTGCCAAGAGCCCTGTCGCAAGTTGCTTAAGATAACCAGATGTTTAAGTGACCTACACACTTCTATAAGTGTTGCTGTTTGTCTGGGCCTGCGCGAAGCTCTGGGTGTCCTTTATTCTGCTTTGGCTTGTTTCCCCAGAGATTTCCCCCAGACTTCAAAAAAAGATCTAGGCCATTACTATTTTGAAATTTAAGTTTTATTCCTAATAACTGGAAGGCTGATTGACTTGATGTGATTGATGGTGATTTGTTTTCCAGTCGGCACTTCCTAGCTCTTTCGTATGCAACTCGACAGCATGGTCTTCTTGATAAAATGTTTTGGGCAAAGCTACATAAGAAGGGGGAGGGAGGGAGGGAAGGCACTTGCAAAGTGCTGGAAGATTTGGAGGAATTCGTCTGCAGGGAAAAACAACAAAGGAAGGTACCAGGAAACCAAGTATTAATTCCCCGCACCACCATTAGCCTGACACCTGTTAGCCCTGACCATTACCCGGAGCTGAGGGGGGAAAAGGCTAATCTCTACCACATTTATATCAACAACCTCCAACAAAAAAGCTGGCTAATTATCCCATTGAACCTGTGTCAGCTCTAAGGGCGGCTCGGTTTCCCAGGCTGGCTGCCTGCCAGGACCGGCAAGCCTGGGGTTCATAAGCTGCATGCTAATGACAACGTCCTTTCATTCCAGCAGCAGCATAATTGCCAAAAGCAGTTTACAGGCTCATTATTTTTATGGTCATATTTCAGATGATGGAGTCAAAGGTCAGCCCAGGGTTTGCTTGGCGATGCATTGGGAATAGTTTGTGTAGCAGAGATTGCATCTTGGTGATAACGGTGGGGCACCGAAAATAGCTGCCTGTTTTTCCTGGGCTGCAAGGGGAGGATGGCTGAGGAAGGAAGCAAAAATGACGAAGATGGACCGAATATGGCTAAATGCTTAGTGGTTCTGCTATGTCTGTTTTGTTTCTGCTACTGGTGGTGGTGTGCTCCTCAGAAGTCAGACTGACTTGGTGCTATGACACCCAAAGCCACGAGATTTGTTTGCTTACGCTAGAGAAGATTTGAAGTCCAGGTCTCACAGTTGACATAAGATACAAAGTCAAATTCTAGATTTTGGCCCAGAGATTAATTTCCACCAAGCGTTTCAGCTGAGGGGAAGGGTTGTTGCAGTGTTCTAGTTTCTGTCGTTGTAGGAGCTTGACACTTGGATGTGAATTTGCCTGTGTCAGAAACTCAGTGCTGCTTTGGATTTTTTGATCCCATTTGATCAGTGATTACACCTGGTTTCAGAGGCGGAGACCGGGTCTGAACCAACTCTTTCCCACAATCGCTCTGACTGGTCTGGTCAGTTGTCTTTATTCTAGTCAAAGTTAACCTAATCTCTTCTGGCCACCCTTGCACCGGCAATAAATCACACCTTCTGAGTACATTTTCTTTTAAATGTACTACCAGCTGTCTTTGTTAATTAAAAAAAAAAAAGGTAGCCAAAAAAAGGAGGAATTTCAGGTCTTTTGGTTTTTGACTAGTGAGAAAATTTGGCAGTGACGGCTTCAGGAAGAAGTGGTGAGGAAAGCAGGCAATATGACTCTCATTTTGTCTCCAGATACCTTTGGAGCAGTGCACAAGGTCTGGATTAAGGGTGTTCTTCGATTTCGGGTCACTCATGGCAGGGTTTCCTCACTAAGCTGTGTTTTTTGTGGGCAAGAAAACCAAGCAGAGCACCTCCTGTAGCAAGGAGGTCATGGCCTAGAGAATCAGGAGGAAGGGCTCCTGGGCCACAGTAAAAGTGAATCCTTTAAATGCTTGTGTTAATACACCGACCTGAATGAGTATCATGGGCCTGGGCTTTGCCATAGTATTCCCTGGCTGCAGGGTCTGGCTACTGAGATGTGTATTCACATGTAAAGCAATAAGAACACAATTAACGATGACACATGGAGAAAATCACTGTCAATTGGCATTAGTTTGATGGTTAATGTGAAAACACTTCTTAATTTTTCTTTAAACTTGCTTTCTCCCCATCCATGCTTGAGCTGTGTCATCTTATCCCGTGGGAGAAGGAAAGTAACATCTACAAATTTTTCTGTTTCTGTGGTTTCTAGGCTGTCAGTCTGGTACACAATTCCCAGAGAACATCATGCTGCCACTGTCCGGGTGGGTATATAATGGCAAAGGAAGCGTACACAGAAACAAACAGCTAAGCTGTGTGTGCAGATAGAACGCCATAGGGAAAAATAGGCACCCCTTCCTTTACAGCCCATCCTTCTGTCCTTTCATCAAGCAGTTTCCACAGGGACCTAATGACCAGGAGCAAGCTCTTACAAAGAAATTTCACAATTGCTTGTATTTCAGATGGTTTTCTTTAAGAGGGCAGACCTGGACAACTCCATATCTATCTGAAATTAGAACTCAAATGTTGTCACTTGTCTCTCTCTCAAATATCAAAAGTTTGTACTGTAAAAATCACTGAAGATTATTTCCTATCCCAAAAAGCGCAAGTGAAATAATAAATGGTTGAAGTTGGAAATCACATATTCAGACACAGGTATGTGATGCAAAAGTTAAAGGAAGGGCACAGAAAAAAATGTTACTAAAATACTTCTACCAGCTTCACTGTGTGTATTAAAAAAGCAAACAAACCCAGTATATCTCTTTAAAATACGGTTGAATTATATTTACTACAGTAAAACTACAGGAGCTTGGTGCATTATATAATAATAAAAAATGCCAGTTTATTAAGTCCAATAGTAAAACTATAGTCAGTCTCTGCTCTAATATAGTAATGTGGCAAACCACGCTGACTGCGGCTTTATAGTTTCTTTAGCATCTGTAGTTAGTTACAGCAGTTTTACTATCTACATTTCAATATACTCTTCTGATTAAAACTCCTCATAGTTTTTTTTATTAGATTTTCTGTCTACATATGTTTGATTTACCAAGACATTGTGAAATAGAGAAAGTTGCTTTGAAAGTTCCCTTGATGTCATGAATTATTGGTAAAAAATAGAAACAGGGCAATGGGAGGAAGTGAAAATCCTCTTGAACTTCCACCATAGCATACTGAATTCTGGGGGCAACATATCCATGGTAGATACCATGTTTTCTACCACGCCTGTGGTAGAAACTAGTTTTCCTCAAAGGCAGAAGGGTAAGACAAAGGAGCCAGATGCCTTGGCTGAGGCCAGCTGGCTAGATCTTTTACTCTGGTGTCGCAACTCACATAGTCCTGCAAGTGTCGTAAGAAGATATGGAGCAATGCAGTGGGGATTAATGGCTAGAAACCTCTGCTGACTTCTCTGTCAGGGTTGTTGACTTATGTTTGAGCTGAAGATAGTATTCTGGCTCAAAAACTGGAAGCATGGGTTAGCCATGGAGGGAAGGGGCCAAAAATATCTAGAGGTTTTAGATCTCCTGGCTACAGAATAGGAGACTTTACTGAGGTTCACTCATATTTTCCAAAGTCAACAAGTGGACCTCAGTGCTCCACTGCCTGTATTTCAGGGAAGGCCTTGAAAAGGGCAAGCCAGGGGACATTACGAACCTATGACTGTGCTTCTTACTGAATTATGATTTTCCTGCTGTTCATCAAAGTTTACCTTCTCCTGGGTGCTGGCTAGCTGTTCTCACCCATCAACACATTTAGTGTTCTTGTTAGTGTTCTACACCAAAGTAGCATTTCTACAGAAATCTTCTAGTTTTGGCAAAAATACTAAACATATTTTTTTATGGGTCATGCTATAGCTTTAGAAAAGTCAAGATATGTCTTCTAGCACCAGTGTTGTGTGAAAAACATGAGGGATCAAAGAATTTTTCCCTTTTTCTGTCAGATGAACTTAGATGAAGGAAAAGCTCCCATTTACGTGCTTTCTCGCTGTGACACTGCAAAGCTTCTGACCCCCTGTCTGTCCTCCCATCTGAATTGCTGCTTCAGGCTTGGAAAAAACAGTATGTGGTGCTTTTGGTCTAATTCTAACAAAAACAGGACACAGAGTGCCAGTGGAGGTCCTGTCACATGTTTTCTACAGATAAACAGAAAGGAACATTAGGACAATATAGGATGCTTTCCACTACCTTCAGTACAAGCTCTGATAAGTTTTTATTATTGTTATTATTATTATAACATTTTTAATTATTATTAAAATTTCTCCTATATTCTAATTAAAACAATAATTTCCAAATTGTTTTAAGCAGCTGTTTTTTTCATTTTCATTTGAAAGGACATTGGTCACACAGTTGTACACAAGTCAAGCATTTTCTAGTTTTGGAGCCATTTTGTGTTATCGCAGTGCAGCTTTTACCTGTGCCATATGTCAGACATTAATACAAGTAATGAAAATACAGGGAATTCTAAGTCTGAGAAACCAACCCCATTCCAGGCCCGCTCAGAGGGAAGGATAAGCCCACTCCCAGACATAGGTATAAAAAAAGGCTAGTTGCTCTTAGACAGCAAGTGAAGTTGGGGTTTTTTTTGGTTGGTTGGGTTTTTTTTTTTTAGGGAGGTTAATGGGGGTGCTGGTGTTTTCTGTTTTCTGATCCATGAGTCAGCTCACTGGCAGGCATATTAATGCATTGTCTATTAAAATTTCACCAAACCAGGTCCTTATGAAATGTTTTACAATCTTGTGATGTCCCAGGAACATCTCTTCACACTATGATGGTTTTGGAAAATTGCAGTAGCCACCTTAAACTAAAGTTTCCAGGGACAGAGAACCTGATTTACTTTAGAAAGGGTTTAATCAGGGTAAGATGTGCCTAAAACTCATTTGGTACTCCGCATAGTGATGATAATACAAGAAAACATTGCTGCGTGTCCCTCTTCCTCTCCATCTTTAAAGAACGTTTACAAGTGTCTCATGTAAAAGCGAACTCCCAAAGTTTATCTGCAACCAAATCTTTTGTTTGCAATTGCTTTAATATGGAGGGGGAGTCCTGTGCATTGACACCAGTAAAACCATTAGATAAACAAACCTTTATTTCCTACATTTCCGTAAGGCTTCAGATCCTGCCTTATTTTTTTCTTCCTCCTAATGCTCTGCTCATTAACAGGTTCATTTGATTCTTTCCTTGGGAATTCACCAGAGTTTGCCCTCAATCTCAGGGCAAATAGTTTATAAGTGACCTGCCGGATGGTGTTCGTTAACTGCTGTGGTCCCAACGGGACACTGATATACCCTTAATTAGGATGTGAAGGGGAAAAAAAACCCTCCAGGATGACTTGAGAAAGTTAGCTGAGAAAGCCTAGCTGTTCATCTTCCAAGGTTCGAGGCAAAAGTGGAAAGGGAACAGGAAAAAATACCTCATGGAGAACGAAAAGGAGAAGAAGAAACACTAGGGGGACAGCTATGCACCCTGTCACATTTCCCTAAAAATTATACTACAGAGCAGCATGAAAGTGCTTTCATGTCTTTTCTATTCCCCTTCAGGTACGAGTACCTGGCACGGGTGCAAAACAGCAGCGTACCTTGCCTTGTGGAAAGTGTTCGTTTATTAAAATTGATTCTCTGGAAAGGGAAAAGCCCCTCCTCAGTAGGATACTGAGGAATCAGCCAGGGTTTGGCAACGAACAGGAGTTCCAAGCCTAATACCTGTTCCCTGAGAAAGGCTGGGGAACTAGGGTTGGAGAATTGGGCTTTGGAGCTGTAGTTTAAAAAAACGAGCCCATTCAGCGGAACCGCTGGGAATGTGCTTACCTTTTAAGCAACTTAACAAGCCCCACACCCTTGCAGAAGCCCTATTCTGGGTTGTGTTTGTTGTTCCAGCCATCGGTGATATTATGTGTCTCTCTCACACTTGTTACATTTGGTTGAGATTTAACACACTACTGTGTAATAATAATAATAATAATAATAATCCTGTAATGTAATAACATCAAGGTTATTCCCCATAACACAGAACAGATGGCAGCACCCTGGAAAATGGTGCTTTATCAAGCAGTTCTGGGAAGGATTGTTTTTTCTTCTTATTCTTTCTTCTTGAGGATTTTTCTTCACCTTACAGTATTTTTTGGAGAGTGTGATTTGATTGATTAAGGTCCTGTTTATGTGCTTTCCATGGAGCAGAGGCTACAGTTTTGAGCTCTTTCTGGAAGGAGAGATGGAGATCCTCTCTCTCCTGCTCTCCTTTACTCCCCATGGCTGCAGAGCCACAATCCCTCCCTCCTCTGCTACAGCTGGGGGATTTGCAAACATGTCTTGGGGTGGATTACACTTCTGGGGACCTCTTGGCAAGGTTTCTTAATTTTCTCAGTGCCTACAGCGGAGGGGTTCCCTGTCAGCACGGCTTGAACACCTTGGGAAGCAGGGTAGTCTTGTGGGCACCAGGCTCTGCAGAGTCTATTTCTCACCAGCTTTGTTATTATTCTGTGGATAATGTTGCTTTGCTCTTGACACATGAAATATCTGAGGGTTTCTAGCCAGCACAGCATGGCTTCAGCACACCTTGAAGCAACCGTTTTCTGCCCAAGCCCCACCTCAGTAGACCTGAAGCCCTTCTGCAGATCTGAGCCCCACAGAGCTCCACCATGAAGGTCTGCTGAACAGGGAGAAGGGGTAAGTTTTAGCTTTGCTTGCTTAGTTCCCACCAGCCCTAAACTCTGCAGATGTAATGCTAAAATATTAACACTGGTCTAGGGGGAATCATCTTTTATTTAGAGCTCTTTATGTGTTGCCCAATCATTAATTTACCTTCCTTTTACCCAGTGTATTTCCAAAGGCTTGTCCCAATATCTAGTGTGCTTTACAAGCACACAGACCTGACTGAATGCCATGCACCTATTTTGAGGAGAATATAACATATATTTCATCTGTTCCCTCTCTGTTTTCACCCTCACAAGTTTTCCTGAGAGTAAAAAGTAGCCCGGACTATAACCTCGGCACCTTCAATCTCTCCAGCTATTACTAACAGTCCTCATTCTCCTTCTTCTTCCTCTATTTGAGCCCAGTCTTCCCGGATGGGAATGACTTCCCCTCCACCCCCACCTCTTTTATTATTTCCAAAACACGCTATGCATGGAACTGCAAACACCTGGCAGACATTCCAGGCGGTGATCTGCAGTGCGTCTCCTGCACTGGGCAGGCATCTGAGCCCAACCTCCTTTTAGGGATCCCAGAGGTCCTCTCAATCAATAATCCATGTATTTTTATGAGAGCTGGATTACAGGGATTTGCAAAGGGGGTGATTAAGTAATGCTTCAAAGAGCGGTTACTACTAACACCTGCAGCATTAATAGGTATCTATTAATAGAAAGCGCACGATTTNCAAAATAGACAATACTTTCCATATATCCTACTGGATTTAGATAGATGTGACTTCAACATCTGGATGAGTGATGACATCTCAGCTATGCAGACGTCATGCAGGGGGCCCAGAACAGTTAGCAAGAAAAAGGATAATAATTGTGCTCCTTACATTGTTCACCACCTGCACGTTCACACTGTGTGGAACTGGTTTCCTGTGCTGATCTATCTCAGGTGGTTATCTGCAGGTGCCCCAGCCAGCCAGTCTGAGCACTGTCAATCACTGCCTGGGCACGGGAAAGGGGAACCAGCATTAACTCTTTTGCTGGTGTGATGGGCTTAGGCACAGAATCAAGGTCTGGGATGGAGCCTGGGTCTTAGAAATGTAGGGTTGATAGGTTTCCCGCAAAAAAAGACTTTGAACTTAAGATAGGATGCATATAGAGATCTTTTTTCAGAACAATAGTCACACAAATGCAAGGTCTCTGAAAGGTAGATTTCTCAAACCACTAATAACATCTTGCACTTATCCAGCATCTCTGCCTGGCTACATGCTGCCTCTGAAGCACGCAGAACCATTGCAGGGCTGAAGCCAGCCATTGCCCTTGGGCTACCCCAGGTTTTGTTTCAGTTGCTGCTCTTCCTCATACTGGTGAGCTGGAGATTTTGTAAAGCTCTTCCCCTTACTATTTTGCTCTTTGTTAAGGTGACTCTGCTCTGCTGGATTGCTCGGTGTTGCAGAAGTTAAGCAGGATGATAAAACAGACTCACATCGCTGGCTTGCGTTTTTTTCTGAAGGCAAAATATTAGCACTGCAAACAAATAACGGGACTAGATTCAGCCTGTCACTCTCCACACACAAGGCACTCTGGGTTCCAATGTGTTTTGCCTTTGGTATTCTTCTTCCAGCTTGAGAAATGGTTTCTCCCACTCCCATTTGGGCTGGCACTTTTCACTTCAACAGGTTTGCTCTGGATTTATGCCATCATCCCTGAAAGCAGTCTGGATACTCAGCAGCCCCTGGACAGCTTAATTAAGGGCTGGAACGCAACATAAATCCATGCAAAACTCTTTATTGTTTGCTTTTATTTTGCTTTTAAGGCAGAGATCATGACGCTGGGTCACTCTTGGATATTCTGTAAATTACCTGGGGGGAGAAAGTAATTTTTCAATGACATTTAGCTATTACTTCAAATCAAACTTTGATATACTTCTGGGTAAAGTCTGATGGGAATGTCCAGGCATTTCCAAATCCTGTCGTTTTTCTTCTCTGTCTGAGTGGGAAGCAGTTTTGCTGTGTTTTGTGACGTTCCCTGTTCCAGCGTTTTGCACAGGTCCTGCCTCTGTGAGGCACCGCTCCAGCACTGCTTTTCTCCACCTCCAGTTCTCAGAAACACTAGATTTAGCCTGGATGTGCCTAAACGTGGAGCCAGAAACGAGTGAAAGTTCACACTCATTCACACTAGACCCAAAATACTTTTTCCATTGCTAACTTAATTTAGCCACTCTTTTTCTCAGTACTTGTGAACAGCCACACCGAATGGTTCCTGTCACCAGAGACCCCATCGGTGCACAAAGGCAGAGCTGTGCTGAGGACATACGGACCCGATCTCCAGATCTCAGCCACCAAAAAGAAAAATAAAGCAATTATGCTGGTGTGCAAATGAGGGCACAATCTCAGGCTAAAATGAATACAAGATAGCTTGGGTGTATCTGTCTTGCTCTCCAGGTGGAGGTGTTTAACCAAAAAGTGGCCTAGCAGTCACGATGGAGTCATCTTTAAGTATAGGAAAATTGGGATGACTTGTTTTTCATCACCTACTTTGGCCACAAAGTAAGGAAGCTTATCCTCTTCTTCCTCCCCAGTGCCTTACAGCACTGCATACTTGGACTACCAGTGGGAGGCCACTCTGCCCTTTAGTCTGCTGTCATTAGTTATTTTGAATGGGAGACAACAAAAATGTCCTGTTTATTAGTAACGGCTTTCTGACAAACATTTTAGTACATAAAATAATGACATGACTAGATCTTGGAAAAGATCTAATCTTTCTCCTGCACACGGAAAGGTCAAGCACACCTAGACTACTTCTGTCCTTTAACCCATTGCTTCCCAAGTAGGATATATCTCTATAGAGGGGCCATCACGTGCAAGGAGACCCAGACTGGATTATGTTAGCATGAAGTGTGTGTAATCATGAGATCAAGATCCTATAATATTCAAGAAACATGTGGGTTTCACGAAAGTAACACAGAAGAAAGCTACTTCTCTTCAGTACACATCCTGATGTACTTTCCAAAGAGGAGGGGAGAATTAGAGAGTAAGGAAAAGTTCTCCTTGCCCTCTGGAATGCAGAATACAAGCTAATAATTTACATCTTCATCAAGCAGAGTTTGCTGGTGGTTGCTGAGATGGCTTTTTTGGTGTGGTTTCTTAAATATGGGTTGTCCTTCTGTTCCTGTTGGATTGCGCCCATAGCAAGTCACTTGTCGGTACTTTAAGAACTTCTACCATGGGGCTGCAGAGCCACAGAAACACTACTTTTACAGATCAGGTAAATCATAAGGAAATTTTGTTCGTTTGTGGGTTTTTGAAGTCCTTTAGTGGTTCTACTTATTTTTATTTTTTTAAATGACTGGTGTCCGGCCTTTGCGTTCCCTGCGGATCAGGAGACAGGCAGTGTGTTTAGCAGTGATGCTGCTGGAAGGGTTTCTGTCTGCTGCCTGTCATTAGAAGCGATGTGCTGCAAGGCAGAAAGCTACAGTTCAGCTGGTTGGTGTTTGTTACTGCCTTGGAGTGGAAAACTCTTATCTAGAAGCTAGGGGGAGAGCTTTCCAAACTCACTGGCTTACACAAGCCAGCTAGAGCTTATCGCTCCCCATGTGTCTTGCTCTGTCTGTGGACCCCATCCATTTCAGGTTCTGAGCTACTCTTTCATGGAAACCATTAAAAAATTCTCTTTTTGACCAAAAAAAAATAGTATCTGGTTTTTGGTGGGGGAAAAGGGGGCCTATCTTTTGCATTCTATTTTTTAGTAGACTTGTCAGGTTCCAAAAGACTAATTACTCTTAGGAAGACCTTAGGATAAATAAGGTGGTAATTCCCCCTGCAACTTCCTTCCCTCCCTTTAGATGGGACAGAAATGTAAGCATACTAAGGACAAATGCCCAAGAGGGATGACTCTTGGGTGCAGAGTTTTTAACAACTCTGCTTTTAACTTGAAGCTGTTTGGCAGGTGGCAGAGGGTTCCTGGGGGCACAGCCGGCATCAGGCAGGCAGGAAGGGGATCTGCAGCCAGACAAACACCCCTGGGACATGTCCCCAAGGCAGGAGGCAGGAGAGTGGCAAAGGCAGCAGTCCCAGCCCCTGTGTAGAGTAAAGCCTAAAGGAAGGTCTGTCCTGCATTTGAGTAATTGATTCTCCTTACCTGAGCCTAACCCTGCCCCCAGAAACCACACATAAACAGAGAGGAAACAGGATCCAGCCGTCCCAAGGGGCAGCAAGTATCCTTGTAAAACATGGCCTTTATGGGATGAAGAAAAAGAAAGTTGTAGGGGCCCCATCTGTAATAAAATATTTAAATATACTCTGGGATCAAATCAATAACTCTTCATCTAAGCCAGGCTTGCTGCTGTTTTCCTTTTTATTAATATTACCTAGTATTAAAAAGGAATACAAGTCAGTAATGCAGCCAGCATATCTGGCTTTCTGCCCAAGTCAGCCATCCATTATCAAGGCAACTATAACCTCCTACTCCACCAGTCTGTGCCTCAGTTTACCTGCCCACAGACAGGACAGACACTTTTTCAGAGAAGGGGTGGCTGTGCAGAAAGTCTTTGGATAGTTGGATATTGTGCATTGGAGAGGCACTGGAATACTGCATGTTTAGGAATTTCCTCAACCGTCTACTGAGCCATGTCCCTTTTAAGTTAAAAAAAAATCATAAAAAAGGTTACACAGTTGCTTACTAACCCCTAATGCATTTCAATATTAAGCAACTCAACCTATTTCTTTGGCTGCTGCTGTGCAGAGTGAGGTCACCGTTGGCTTCCGATGCATTCTAGAGCAGGACTGTTGAAGAGTGTCTGCTGATAATAAGGATATCTATTCACAGCTGATAACACTAGTTAGCACTTCTGTAGGGCTTTTGTGCATGTTCTTCAGTCATTTCACGTGCAAGTCGTACTTTTCCATCCCCTCACTGTACCCATACCCGGGAGACTTGAGTCACCCGTATTGCAGGCCGCACAGTCAGTTAAGAAGCCAAGGAGAAAATTCCCTGACACTGACTGCACAGCACTACTAATTTTAAGCTTTTATTACAATGCTTCCAAACCATCTCCAACATTTTCATGGTATTTTATTTTATAACATTTTGTACAGATCTGCCTGCGAGAACAGAAAACACTTTAAAAGATTCAGTACATTGGAAAGTTATGTTCCACCTACAGAACATTAATCAGCATGTTTATTTAAGCCTAAATGTTTGAAATGTGCCTGCCTTATCGAAAGTGGGCTGGCTACACTGACAAATGCCTTCTTCTGGAAATATAGCTCCGTAAGGCCCATGTGACCTGCCAGCACTGTCCATTCTTTGTACTAATTACGGGCTCCTCCCTCGGGGCTGGAAGTTGCTTTTGGTTTGCTTCAGGATCCAACATTTCAGATGCTAAACCAAACCACCTGCGCCTGCAAAATGGATAGAGATCTCAGGCAAACTGGTCATCTTTCATGATCTTTCCATTCCTTCCGCTTTGGCCAGAAATACAAAACCATTAGTCTCTCCCGTGCTATCTCTCCCAGTGCCTCTAGTCCTGGAAGAACAGAGGCATTCAAGCCTTGAAGGGTATACCGAGGGAAAAATGCAATTGAAAACCTGTTTTCTTTTGAACTAGCTTCAGAAACCATTTGAGCTCTGAAAAAAATTGCAAAGAATAATTGTATTTTGTTTAACCTGCTTGCCTAAACCTGTGGGACATGGGTTAGGATTGCTACCTTCATCACTGATAGAAGGGACCTGATGCTGTGTTAAAGACTGCATTTCTGTGGCTATGCTGTCAGAAAAGTAGAGCTAATGGGGATATGGATATGTTTTGGGGGGTCACAAATTATGATTTACCTAAAAGAGAATTTTGCAGAAATATGCTGGTCTTAACAGAGGTATCATTGGAAAAAAATTTCTTAGGAATAGGGTGGAATTTTTACCTATATTAGGTCACAGCAATGGACATCCCTCTATTTCCCATAGGCTTAGCGTATGCTCTGGCACGTCAGCCTCTCACATCTCTGTACGAGTGCCTTCCTTGTCTTCTGCTTCCTGCGCAAAAGTTTGATGGCTTTTTGTTTCCTATTCCTCAGTAGGATTAAGCTTCCCAGACAGGGAAACGCACTTGTTGCCCAATGCCACTTCATTGGGCAGTTACAAGACCTTCAGGCCAGCCAGAGACCTTCAGTCCTAGCTCTTTCACGGAATCACAGAATTGTCAGAGTTGGAAGGGACCTCTAGAGATCATCTAGTCCAACTCCCCTGCTAAAGCAGGATTGCCCAGAGCACATCACTCAGGACTGAATCCAGGCAGGTCTTGAAAATCTCCAGAGAAGGAGACTCCACGACCTCCATGGGCAGCCTGTTCCAGTGCTCTGTCACCCTCACCAGAAAGTTTTTCCTCATATTTGAATGGAACCTCCACTGTTCCAGCTTGTGCCCCTTGCCCTTCATCCTATTGGTGGAAACCAATGAAAGGAGCCTAGCCTCCTTCAACCCACCCTTTAGGTACTTGTAAACATAGATAAGGTCTCTCCTCAGCTTTCTCCAGGCTAAAGAGCCCCAGCTCTTTGAGCCTTTCCTCACAAGAGTGGTGCTCCAATCACTTAAATCATCTTTGTTGCCCTTTCAGGGATGCCCAGCAGGGTCGTAGGGTTCAGTAAGCCTGGCTTTCAGCATCACCAAGTTTTCTTCCACACCACAGCAGTAGTACCTCTGTGCTCTCAGCACATCATCATTATGGAGCCTTCTCTCTGTGCTCCCAGCACAAATCTGCTGCAGCGAAGAGCAGGAATTCTGGCCTACAACCAATGTTTTCCTCATGAAAAGTGCTAAGGGATCATTAGGGTCCACCCAGACCAGACAAAACTCTCATTTTTAAGGTTTCATCTGAAACACCCACCCACTGTGAAGCGAACGGGACTGAATTTATCTTGAGGAAGATAAAGGCTGAGTCAGCCCAGCTGGGATTTGGACCTGTGGTTAGAGAAAAGTTAGGCACACCACATTTGAAGGTTAAACCACTAAGACATCCCCATGAGCTAAGGTAAACATACCATCATTTACCCTTCCTATCTTTTGCTTGCCGAGCTATGTATTATGTGCATAGCAAAATATGCATATAACTCAACTGCTGGAACAAACACAGGAGACTCGGAAAAAGCCAAAGTAGGCTCTAGCTGGCTAAGCATCTAGCAGAAATGCACCCTTATTCTCATAAAAGGGAAAGTCACACAGCCTCAGTTTCCTGGAAGGGTCTTCCACCTCCACCACAGCTTGAGTTTGGGCCACTGCTCAAACCTGCTTTTTGGGCAGGGCAGACTCCTTTTCCCTTGGCAATACCACAGCACTGCAATGCAAGCTGCTGCTCCGGCTGAGCCATCTGATGGGGAAGACAAGTAAGGGATGGGAAGATTGTTCTGCAGGGAATACAAGTCAGCTACGTTTAAGCCTCCAGAAGAGAAGCTGTTCAGGCTTGGTGCCTAACATAATAACAGGAGGAGAAACCAGGTCAGGAGCCATTGCCCTCCAGAAGCTCAGTCCTCCTACCGAAGTCAAGGGAAATTATCTCTGATTGCAGTGGGACAGGAGCTAAGCCCTGGATAGGGTAAAGGAGAAGTATCTTTCATGGGGCTGGCTTAGAAAAGCCTTCTCCTCCTGCTTTCTCCAGGTTGTTTCCCACAACAGCACTCCCCACTGGCAGCTGTGTTTGCTCTACTGAGACTCGCTCATCCAGGGCAATTCACCTTGATCTCCTTGCCAAGGAACTGATGGGTCAGGCGGTGAGAGCCATGAAAACAAACAGCTTCTGCAGATGGAACTGCATTCCCGTTTTTCCCATTTGCCTTCCAACACCTGGGACTTTCAGCTCTCATTCAGGAGCTGGCATTGGTGATGCTCTGGCTTTGCCTGCTTACCTTCACTATCAGCCTCCTCACTCCCTCTAGCCCCTGCACCATGTTCCTGACCTAATTTGTTGTCTATGCTTCAGATTCACAACGCTCCCACTCAAGAATATCAAACACGTGCTGGATAATTTAATTCTGTCTTAACACTAAAAACAAAATGGTCTTTATTTTTAGGCAAATTATTAAGTTTCAGGCTTTGTTTTGTTTTTACAAGACATTAGTATCCATTAGAACTGAGTAAGTTTTCCAGGTGCATAGTTTCCTCTCTGAAAATTATTTCTTCTTTGAGTGTGTGTTTAAGAAAAGTCTGTAGCTCCAGCTCTGCTCACAGAATCCTTTCTCTTTAAATGTAGATGAATATGTTTGCCTTGGCTGCAGAGACGAGGCAGTATACAAGACATATTCTTACCCTGTACTTTGCCAGGTGAACTTCAGCAAGTTCATCCCTTACCCTGGCTTCATTTTTCTGGGTGGGAAATGGGGATAATATGGAAAAAAAGCTGTCCAAGGTCATAACAGAGCCACCTGAAAGTGCTGGGTCAGAGTGTTAGAGTGCACGCTGTCCCCAGTCCTCTATCACATAACACACATGAGAAATTGTCTAGCTTTTCAAGGTACATGTTTGCTTCATGAATGATGTAACCTCTCCCTACAAACCACATATTTTGTCTATCTACACATGCTAGCATGAAGCAGGAGAGCATGGAGAGGACAAGATTCACTCCAAGTTACAGAGAAAGCCTGTCTCGAAAGCTGGGCCATTAGCTCATCTTCCCATCCCTGAGCCCACAGACTTTGATGCACAGGAATACCAGCTCCTGCAACACATGGAAAAGAAGCATCCCTTGGGATAAGGCAGGCTCTCTGTTCGTGAATGCAAAGGTGCCCCATTCTTTGTAGTCTGTTCTTATCCTGCAGGTTTTTTTGGAGGAGGGGGTGTGGGTACAGCAGCTCACAGGTTGCTCCAGAGAAACCCTGGTCCACCACCTCCTGGCAGTGGTGTCTCTGCTCCAACCCAGGTCACCAAACACATCCACGAGGTGGATCACGCAGGTGTTCCTCCTGTCCTTCTCAGGTACAGCCCCCCAACAATGCCTCCAGCTCTCCAGTGCCTCCAGCCCTCGGCAAACCCAAACTGAGCCAATGCAGCATTGAAAGTTGCCTCTCTGATTGCAGGTCAAGCTTCAGCTTTTCTTCAACTCTATGTCTCTTAAAAAACCCCCACCATCTAGGACAGTCATGCAGTCAGCGGAAAATGGGAGAGGGGTATTCTGTCTATTGCTTGCAACTAATAAGAAAAAGATTTCCTAAGCATGAAAAGCATTAGTCTCAGCATAATGTTTCTTTCATGCAAGCATCTGTGATTGCAGGGGAAGTATGGAGTAATGCTAACACAGAAGCAATGACCAAAACAAACCTTTGAATAATAGCTCCAAAGACTTTTCATGGCTTGCTGTAAAGTATTTATTAATTTGGTTAAGAGATGGCCTTGTGCCATATCCTGAATCTGAATATGTCTAAGAATTCTCCTGGATACTCCCTGGAAAGATTTACCATTCCCATTAACTGATAATGGGGCAATCCAAAAAAAACCAGATCAAAAGATGGGCATTTTCAGAGAACAAGTTGCTATCTGACTGCTGTCTTCCTTACTTAGTCATGGCCACGTACAGCAGACTCAGCTCTGGCCTCCAAATTGCAAGTGGGGCTTTGTTTTTTCTGGAGTAGTATGCAGTCGGCAAAGATATCCAATTTGCTCAGTGGAGGCTGTTTGTAACTGTGGGAAGCAAAACTCATTTCTCTGCTGAGGCCAATCCTTCTGTGTCTTCATCCTAACCACTTCTCGGTTTGTTGCTATTTTTAATTGCAGTGTAGTTAAAATAAATGAAGTGCTCCCCTACAATAGAAAAAAAGAACAGATTCAACCTCCAAAACGGAGGTGGCTGTTGTCGCTGTAATTTGCTGGTCAGTGGGAAGCTGAGATGGCAGTTCTGTCCCAGCCCAAATCCTCTTGGCTTCTTTTGACCAGAAGGTCCCCCCCTGTTTCTGCTCACCTCCGCCTGCTTGTAACTGAACATCTCAAACACCAGCACACCAGAAAGAGCTGCCTTAAGTGCAATACTTCTGTGAACATATTTACAGCATCAGGTCACTTGAATAACTTAGATCAGGCCCATTAGCCTGTGAACTATTATCCTCCCAAAAGAGACCGCACAGAAAACATCAAGTGTTCAGCAATACATCAGCAAAGCTAAAACTGGGTGTAATAACATGAATCGCTGTCTGTATGTGTCGGTGTCTGATACTTTCCTAAGAAGCTTGTTGGAACTTCATGGTATCTACACCACTGGAGGATAAAACTGGCTTTGCACCGTGGCTATGAGATGATAAATCGTTAACCAGAACCTTGTAGGATGATGCACCGCAGCAGTACTACACCTTGACTTCTATGTTGGCAGTTTTTCCAGACAATTACTGAAGGGCGGGTGAAATCCCACAGTACTGTGTACCAAGAGAGCCTGAGTGACAGTATGGCATCAGTGCTTCTGCAAAGAAATGTATATCCCTCTCCTAAATCCAGATTTCTTCATGCTGGTTTGCTCTAAATCAGAGCTGTGACCACGAAGGCCTGGCAAGTGGTGCTGGTGTTTTTCCACACTGCCACTATTCACTGGGTCTGTGTTTGTTACCGGCTTTGTTTATGGTTTGTCGCATTAATAGCTGACCCCTAGTACTGGGAGAGGTGAGAGCTGCTCACCTTTAGGCTTCCCTGAGCTGATTGCAGCATGTGTCCAAAGTTAGTAAGTCAAGACCTTGGCTATGTTTTTTAAGTGTTGTTTTTGTCGTTACTGATAGAACTGCTGAAAAAGAAGGCAGAGTTAAATGACCACTGAGGAACTGTTTCTTTTTCTTAATATAACACTGTTCTACAGGTACTTGGCAAAGGATTTAGATGCGTCGTGTACGGTAACACTGAGCACCTTCCAAATACAGTACTTTGGTGAAAGTTGTTCATTAATTGTTTAATAAAGATCATGTGCCCTGTTATAAGCATCAAAACTACAGTCCATTAATCTTGGGAGAAATTTTCCTTCCAGTTCAGATCTTGACTTGAAGTGGAGGGAAGGGGGCGGGGGAGCAGGGAATGGCCATGGAGGGTTTTTTCCACTTTCAGGAGAATGGCATGTTCCTGAGGGAGACAGTAAATTGAAATTAAGGCTGTTTCAGTTGGCCTACAGGATATGCCTGCAAATGTAGACATATCGAAATGGTGAAAAAGTCTGTCTGTGCCCATTCATATAAAGTGAATGGGTTGTAATGTTCTCCAGCCCCTGGGAACAGTGGCTAGATCGAGGAAAGAAGGCAGGAAGAATGAGATGGATTTGACATAAGTATATTTAAGTGCACTGAAGGCTTTCTCTCCTCCCTGTGGTTTAATGGTGTATTCCACTGGGGTCTACAAGGAAGAAAGAGAGTGAATCCCTACAGCTTTCCTTCTTAAGGATAACAAATCTTAAAACAGGTGTGAGGACAGAAAGATCCTCTTACTTGTTGTTTTTAAGTCCTTCTCAGGCAGCCGGTACTCTGTGTGTGTAGTATTATCATTCCACTGAGTGAGCACTGGGAAGAGGGGACCAGGAGGGGAAGAGAGGCTGGAAAAAATAAATGACTGCAAATGAATAATATGAACTAAGTATGCCGGTCATGCTCTATGAAATTTATTATACTGTGGTTACCAAGAAGACATATTAGCCAGAGTAAAAAGAACAGAAAATAAACGGTCGCAGTGTAGGGAAATACCTTCTTGCCTCTTGGCAAGGCATGGAACCATGGGTATAAGCACGAGGGGAGCTGGGGCTGTGGTAGCTGAGGGGACAGGCTCGGGCCACCTCAGCACTGAAACGTGTGCTCTTAATTTGCATTCAATAAAATATCAAGCGTGTGTGTGTGCGGGCACGGGGCAGGGGGGGAGGTGGGGGTAGGAATCCTTAGATGTGTCATCTGTAGGCAGTGAAGAGGTGACTTTTCCCCATGAGAGAGGATCTGGCATGCCACCTCCAGGTGGGGACAGCAGAGGCAGTGGCACTGTCCGGACCAGCATTTCCAGAAGCCACTGGTGACATCCTCTGAGTTGTCCCACTATGAGGACCCAAAATGGAACTCCTGTTGACCAAGACCTGCTTCCCAGGGCTCCCACTTGCTGTGAGCCCTGCTGAGGATTTCACAGTAGACGTCTGGATGTGGGTACCTGTGTGCAAAGAGAGACGGAGCACTGGCTGACATCTCTCTCTCCTCCTTTTCCTCCCCACTTCCTCTGGGGAAGATTTGAGCAGATCGAAGAAGTTCCACTTGTTGCTTTGAGGGTGCCAGCAAGGTTTATGGGTCTTTCTTTCTTGTAGGAGGGTGGTGTTTGAAGATGGGACAAAAACCTTAAGGGGTATAAAAAACATGGTAGATCTTGCTGGGTTTCTGGGTGTTTGGAAATGGCTACTGGGAGATTTCGCCACAGTTCTCATAGTCCCAGTGGGGACTAAACAGCCAGGATGTTAAGGAGAGTAATCAGCCTGACCACAGGAGTTCACAACATGGTAACTCTTAATAAGAAGGAAATAAAATTAACATTCTTACTCCCATTCCAAAGTGTTTACTAAAAGGAGGAGATTAAACCCCAAACTCCAGAGCAGGCTGCCCCAAGTGGTTGGACCTCTGAAACTTGGAAGGGAACTTTACAACCTTTGCCCGTATGTTTTTGGCCCTCCCCCCCCCCAAAGTCTGGTGACTTTGCAGAGGTTTCCCCGTATAGTTGTGAATTTCACATGGAAATGTAATGGTTTCATCAGGAGTTTTGCGTTTCAGATGTAATAAAAGAAGAGATAGGAATCAAAGACAGTTGTTCCAAGGGAGTGGAGTCTGCAGTGTATAATTACCAGTCCCTCAGCCAAGGGCAGATGCTTGAACTATTTCAGTTCTTTTATTGCTCTCTAGAACACAGCCAGTGAAACGTCGCTAACGCACATGGCTGCAATTGCTGCTCTTGTTTTCCCTTCTCCCTTTCCCTTTTGTTCATCTCTTGGACAAGTGGGGAGAGAGCAATGCTCTTTCCCTGGACATAGCCCAGCAACACTATTCTGCAGTGAAAGGAATTTTCACCTCTGGAAAGTTAACACCATTTTAATCCCAGGTAAGATTTCATGGGTTTGCCATGAACTACCTGGGAAGGTTTTTTGGCTATGAATGACCATGATTACCTTCGGCCAGGCTTAAGCACAAACTCTAGGAAATATGTCACAGAAGCTAAAAACATCATTTTTTTGGATGCAACACTATTTTATTGTGCATAATCTCTGCTTAATTAGTTGGTCTCTGTGCTACCGTTGACACAAATATAAAACAGCCCACCAGTTTAAATTTAATTGTTGTTGACACAAGTGGGAAGGCTATTCTGAGCCCAGGTTTCTAATAAGGATTTGTCTCAGGGCAGCTAAAGTGGACCTGGACTTCATTTCTCTGGTTTGTTTCAACAGTTGTCTCCGTTACACACTGTAATTCCTGCATGTAGCTTTTTCAACCTGGCATAAGGACAATAGGTAATTCAAATATCTATATTGTCCCTGCACCCTATAATGGTATTACAATGACAATTTTATTACTCTCATAAAATTTTTGCAACTTCCCCACAGCACATTGTAATTTCACCAATGGTTGTAAAAGGTCTTAAATTATATTTGTACAAAATTGAGATGAATGGGTTTTAGTATTAATGCATTTCTCATTGTGTAATAGGAATTTTTGTCCCTTTCCTTTTGCCAAGTGTGGAGAAAAAGCAACTCAGTTCAAGTATTTGTCAACTCCCATTAGAAACATTTAATACTAATAAAATTTATGGATTTAGTTTCCAAAGCATACTGCCAGCGAAGTTCGTGATTACTAAATCAGTACTTAAATACAGCCATTGTTCACCTTATAAATTTATATATGTTGTTTGACATATATGAAGTGCAGCTCTGGAGGCTGAGTCAGCAGTGGAGGAGCTTTTTGCTCAGTGCAAACTTATAGAATAAGAGAAGACTTATTACCAACAAAGCAGCAACAATATGTAAAACGTTCCACAAGCGTTTCCTAGGGATGGTGGGCAAAATTCACCCTGAATCAAAGGAGCAGGTGTGGCCTGCTCCGGTCCTCTAAGTGAGGTGTCACAGATTGAGCTGTAGATAATGAGAGTGGGGTTTAATAGAGTTTGCTGATTTTAGGGAAACCCGCCTGTGTTTGGGTAAAGTAGCGAGGTGTGAAATGCCAGCATCCCTGTGAAGGCAGTGACCAGCTGGTGGTTCCAGTCTGCCTGAGCCATTATCTTTGTTAAAAGGTTTTATCTAATTGAACTTGCAGCAAAGCCCTGAGCAGTGCTGTGCGAAGGTGGAGTTCAAGCTGGCTGGAGTCCACGCAGCTGGGATGAAACAGAAGGGGGAAAAAAAGAGGGCATCAAGGGAAGGGTAAATTCTGCTCTTGACATCTTCAGCACTGGAAAAATATTGCAGAGGGGGAGAGGAAGAAAGATGAACATCTTGATTTTTATTGCACGTAAATGCAGCACCATTTCAGAAGAGAGAGCATGAAAACAAGTTTCTGTTCACGCTCTGGTTTTGCTTGTCATTTTAGTCCTTTCCAGAGTCTCTAAATTCAGGCAGATCCACCTGCAAGGCACTAATGAATTTATCGTTCAAACTAGAGTCAAAGAAAGTTGACTCAAGTAGACAGACATTAGCAGAAAAAGAATTGGCTGAGGCAGGACAGGAGATTACTAAAAATACAGAGAGAGCAGAGCCCATCTTATTTTCAAGAGAATCTTCTGCAGACTTTTTGTGTTTTCAATTTTGAGTACATTTGTTCAGCTGGCTGCAGCTTTTGATTTCTGGATGTTTTGATTTTCTTTTATTATTATTTTGGACAATAATTCTAACTTCTCTGGCTAGGACTCTCTTTTTTTTTTTTCTGCCTTCTTTTTGTTCCATTTATGAGGAGAAAAATAATTGATGCTCTAACTCCCTCAGGCTCACTGAATGCCTGGGAGAAAAAACGGCAACAGCATTTCATCTGAAAAAATGTTGCTTGAATGAAAAACAAAAAGCTGGAGCCACATGTTTGGAGCAAATGTGCTTTAACTAATGGATCCCAGCGTATTATTAACTCACAGTAACTCATAAATATGACAAGTGGGTTTTTTTTTCATTTTACACCGGTGTCCAATTAGAGCCAAATGACGAACCGTGGCTGGGGCCAGGCGGGTGTCCCAGAGTGGTGCTTATCTCCTGAAGGATGGTCTGCAGAAGCAAGCTTGGTGGGGATGGAGAGGGTGGCAGGAGCAAGCTGCGGACATGAGAGGACCTTACAGTCGGCTCTTGCACCAAAGGAGAGGAGCAGAGCCTGGTTCATCACCTCCTAGAGCCAGGACCTGCTGCCACCAAGAAGGAGGGGAAAATAAGGCTTTGCGGCCTGTGAAAGGAGCAGGGAAAGGTGGGAGAGGGAGGGCTGAGGAGGGAATTACAGGAGGAAAACCTCCTGAAAAATTAGTTTGTATTTTCTGTTTTCATTTCTGACACGGGGAAGGAAATGCTGTGTGTTTTCTTAAGGAAGTGCAAATTTCTCCACTTCATCCATTTTAAATCCTCGCCCTTAGGCCTTTTGTACTGAAGCATAAAGTTTGGAGGCCTTAAATGGTCATAACGTTTCCCTGTAGGATTTGGCCTCAGAAACCTCCTAACAATTCTGGAGGGCTAAAAAGGAAAATCGTTTTACAGCAATTTGGCAACAACCATTTATAGGGGGGTTCATATGGAGCATCAATTTATTCTCATGGTTTCTTTACCATATTTGATGAAATATAAGATGCAATTGGAACAAGCGGCTAAAGAAAAAAGGCCATAAACTTTGAAATGGTGTTGTAAAACACACAGTGTGTTAACGTGAAATAAGTTACAGACTTAAAAGAATTTACAATGGCTTGCTCATATAATAGTAATACAATAGGCTTGCAAGTTGCAGATGTTTTCTGGTAAATCTGGTATTTTAATACACGTTCTCCTTCAGCGAAACTGTGAGATTTGGATCTGGATAATAATAACTTAGTGACACTGGAAAGCAGAGTTGAAGGAAAACTAGTAAAAAGAGGAGAGGGAGAAACTGAACAAAAATAGAAACCTCAGCAACTGTCCACTTAAGCGATTTATCCACTCCAATTTATCTCTGCGTGGAAAAAGCGTTAAGTTTGTAAGCCAGGTAAACAATCAGATTTCTTCTACTCTCCCCAGCTCACCCAGTGGTCCTCACCCCACAAAGTAGGGTGTGTGTTTCCCGGGACTCTCCACCCTTAGGATGGGCTGGGACATTCCTCTTGGATACAGCCAGAATGAAAGCACAGGCAGGAGAGGAGACAGACCTTCCACCCCTGTGCTGGCATTTACTCCTCTCCTGCACAGGTCCACAGCAGCCAGAGCCTGCTGCAAACTGCCAGGGACCACCTCCATCTCCAGGGGCAGTTCCCAGACCCACAGGACTCTTTTTGCTTAAGTCATTGCAATTTTTGTTTATATTTGGGGTCTTCACTAAAAACATGGCCTTTAACATATCACTGTATGGCAACAATCATCTGCATTTAAATCTGCAGAGCTGTGGCAGCCCTGAGGTTGTGTGCAGTAAGTTGACAAGGAGAAGGATGTGGAGCCAAGCCATTGGCCTTCAGTAGCCACCGACTCTCTCTGCAGGCTGTGTTCTCCATCACTCGCTGAGCACACAGTAGAAACTTTGTCCCTCCCATGTGGCTCTCTTTCATGGAGGAGCAGGGAGTATTCCCTTTCTGTTCCAAAGGCCTCCGTCACACTGGCTGTGGGTGCAAATGCTGTCCTCTGTGAAAGCAGGCAGCAGCAGACCCATGCAGCTTTCATCCCGAGTACAGTCAGCCCAGTAATCTCTCCTGTACACAGGAGCCATCCCATACAAAGGGTTCCCATTTCAGTGGTCTCCACGCTGTATTTCTCAGTATAGGTCCTGCATGCTGGAGCTCAAGCTCCTTGAGGTAGGGAGTGTCCCACTCTTTATTACTTACACTTTTCACCAACACAGCGGGGATGCACTGTCTGAAAAAAACCCAACAAATCATGCTTATGTCTTTGTTGACGTGTGCTGACATCGAAATTTGTCATTAGTTCTTATCTCTTATTTACTCTGAGTGTAGCACAGGTGCAATGTATATTGTGCAATGTCGATGCATCAAAGGGAGGGATAAGAAGAGAAAGGAGGATCATTGCACCCATTTTTCAGATGGGAAGCAGGCAGGCTCCTTCTGCCCCAACTCTAGTGGTTGTGGAGCACCTTGCACAGACCTCCTCTGCCATCAAGAGAGGCACTTTGAGAACGTGATTCCGTCCCCTCGCACTGTTTTCCTTTGGCAACACTGTGAGATTTCCAGAGTCACCAGGACAGTTCCCATCCAGCAGCAGGACTTCTGCCCCAAAGACTTGTTCCTATCACATAAAGACCAGGAGAAGCAAAACCAGGGCAGGTCCTTGTCTTCTTCCTTGAGGACAAAGCAACCTTTTGATGGAGATAGGGAAACCGGTGCCCTTGACTCAGTTCCACCAAAGGTACCAGCCTGAAGGTCCTCAGACTTCTGTTAATGTCTGCAGCCTGGGCTTTCAGGTAGCAGTGGAAGGCGTCTTATCTCTGGGCCATATTGGGTGACTAATTCCTGCAGAGACCAAAGGCAAGGAGGCTTACTGCTCTTTTTTACATAATAGCTCTATTAAGTCTGTTTTCTCATGAAAGGAAACACTTAGATACTGGAGAAAAACTACTTTTACAAGTAGAAAGAGAATACCAGAAACTGCTGAAATTAAACTGTGGAAAAAAAAATCCCCCATTATTTTCTTTGACCACACTGTTTTGCTTTTTAATAGATGTTTGGAAATGTTCTGTTTCTACAGTGTACATTCATATGAATCTGCTACCGGAAACAAATGTCACAGAAAATCTACCACAGGATTAGAGAAGTCAGGAAAAGGGAAATCAGTCAAGTCAATATTGATAGGGACAAATCTCTGTTTAGTTTAAATGTCCCACAAAGAAGGGGAAGGGAGGAGGGGGTGCCATGGAGGCGCAGAGAGAGGCAGCCTTTCTGCATGTGGTGTTTGCTTTTATGAGTAAGGATTTCCAGGATTAAAGTTCCCATCCTAGTTCCTGAAAGGGAGAGAAGGAAAAAAGAAATGCAGTCCATAAACATCTTCAAACAAACACTCCAAAAGGCAGCCACCCACTGGAGTCATGTGCTGTGTTGCGTTTGGACACGTTAAGTAGTCTCAGCCACCCAATTGCCTTGCAAATGTCCCTGTGCATGGGCTGTGGGCTTGGGGAGAAGACCAGAAGGAACCCCACACACCAGAGCAGGGCCAGCCTTAACGCCACAAAACCGCTCTTGATTTGCACCTGTGAGATGAGATGAGAGTTGGGCACTGCCCTTAAGCCCACAACATCAGCATTATATGTATAATGTGTGTATGCTCTGCTTTTCACACTCTCTCTATAATCTGATTCAAGCATATGTGCGCTCTATTCAACAGAGACCTATTTTTTTCCCTTGTATAGTTCAGGCCTGAGGTCACCTACAATATGAGACAATGCCAGTACAATATTTCTTTGTATCAGACTTGCCAAAACACCACAACTCTCCACTGTGTTTAAAAAGAAAAAAAAAATAAAGAAACCACAAGGAATTTTTATTTTCTACAACCCCAATCAGAAGGCAGAAGAAGCTGCCAAATTATATGATAGAAACTCCTACGCACAGAACCCAGTAGAGCTGTAAACTGAACTTCTGTAGCTTTTTAATTGTAAATCCAGATGCTTTTATCCGCAATTCTTTTCAATGACCTTTCACTTGAAAGTCAATTTGTCAGTCTACTTACCGTGTCTGAAGAAATCATCAAAGCCACAGCACCAAGTCATTCTGAAGATGTTGTTCCCTGCACAACTGCAGAGTTGCTACCCCTGCTTCCTGAGCTGGGGGGCTCACGTCTTGCTCCTGCTGCAGGTCTGGAACACACTCCTTGCTCCATCCAACATCAGCAGCACGGAGCCTTGCCCTTTGTAAGCTAAAGAGGGAAAGAAGGAGGGAAAGAAAATTATTAGGAAGCACAAAATCAAAGCCATTTCTAGCTGTTATGCTCGACCTCCGCTGAGGGAATCCCCTTAGATAAATCTGGTCCTACGTGTGGTTGAGCAGCTTGGGTTACTCTGAAGGCGAACACAGCTGGGAAGCAGTAGAAGTCATTAAATAACTTTAATACTGCTACAGTGCAGATGGATTTGCCTCTGGCTACGGGGACGGGTGCACAGCTTGGTGTTCCCAGCTGAATACTAACTCCAAATTCCCTACCAGGCAGACCCAGCCACTGTGGGACTTGCTGGTGGGGAAACCACAGAAACGTCCATTTGGAAAAAATGTCCAGGAGCTTAGATATGCTTCCTCCACCTCCTGGACCTGAAAAACAGGCTTGAGAATTGCTGAAGTTCAGGCTTAGTTGTATTTCTGGTGCTTTCTAAGTTTGGATGAGCCAGAAATATGTGAAAGCAATATTTGGTGAGGGTTGGATACTCTTGTTTATTTTTGTGGCCAGTACAGGACCTGCCAAACTGTGAGGATATAAAAAAGAACAAGGAAAGTTGCATGCTGTGGGAGGGTGTTTTAATGTGTGGTTTCTAACATGGAGGAAATTTACATTTAAGTTTTGGGGAAAAGCTTCTGGCTGGTTCTAATTATCACCTACCGGTTGGTTCCATCAATCCTAAGGGTGGTTACGCTCCCAAGTGTTGATTAATTTTACTGTTATTAATTCCTATTTATTTTAAGTGCTGACAATGCAATCAGCCCAATGAAGAAAACAGAACTAAAACTCCTGTGCTGCTGAGGTCACAGGCTACAGGATGGGAATCAGCAAAGAGATGATCTGAGTGGGCTTGAAAAAAATGCTGATATTTTCAGAAGATATTTCTCTCTTCCCCTTTTTGGCTAACGGGGTGGGAGGAAAACACATATAGGCTGGGGAAGTCGTGAGGAGAGAAGACTCGGGGGCACGGAGAAGGAAGCAGAAAGCATAAAGAGTGAGCAAAGCTGGCTGGTGGCCTTCAAATGAAGAAGATCAGGAGAGAGAGAATAAAAAAATTAGAGGTTCAGCTATTGCAGAGCTGGCCAGGGCGAGGGCCACCAGGGCCACACATTTCTGCTTGGGAGAAGAGAAACTGTTGATGTTTGGAAAATGCAATCGCTGTGTCTTTGGACTGACTAATTCTCCAGTCATTAATGAAAATATTTAACGCTGGACAGGAAAAAGGCCAGCAAAGATGACAGTTATCCCCAGAGATGTAAAAATCAGCCAGGACAGAGCTGGACCTGCCCTCAGCTGTCATCCAAACCTTATATGGACTAGAATGAAAAACTTCTCAGGTTTGGAAAGGAAAAGAAAAACTGAGTGAGTTTGAAAGCAGAAATACAGGAGTATCATAAGGAAATCTGTTCTTCTATTACTGGCTCAGTCAAAAACAAGCAGTATTGGAAAGCTCATGAGAGAGTCTGTGTTTGTGTGATTCTAGTCTGATTTCTACAAGAAAAAAGGGGTCAAAAGTTTATCCGAAGTTTAACCAGTATCTGAACTTTCCAGTGCTGAGCTGAGCTGAACCTCTAACCCAAATCACTCCTCCAAATGTGATGCTATTTAGATCCATGTTCCCAGTTAACCCACTTCATGCTCAGTTTTGGCGCTGTCTTCACCCTGCCTGCTCTCACTTACTGACATGCGTCTTTGGAGTTAATAGTCCTACTGTGGGGAGGCAGAAACTGAGGCCAAAGTCACTCTGAAAGACATTAAACCATGCCCTCCTCTGGCTTGCTTTCCTTCCACTCATACCACTTGGTGCCCTAGCACACACAATAAACTGGTTTATGTGTTCTTTACCACAAGTCCATGGCTCAGCAGGGGACACAAGAACCAGATGACTGTGATCATCCAGGCTGCAGCGGCTGCTGCTTTCTCTGCTGGACCATGGATCCCGCCACTACCTGGGGCTTTCCCAGTGGGTCTTTCCCAGTTCCTTTGTCTTTTAACTGCCTGGCCCTGGGGGCAGGGTTGAGGGGTCAAGTGTGTGTCTCTCCACTCCAAAAGATGTCCAGCACGAGAAAGCTATGGCCCGTGGTATCACTGTAGTACAAGGCCACAGGCACAGTGCCCAGTAGATATGCCAGGGACTAAGTATGGGAGGAGGTGTGGGGTTCCAGGGGCAGGCCAGGTTGGGAACATTGCTCCTTCCACCTCAGAGCAGCTCCACTGGCACTCATAGGTCCTGCCTAGGGTTCTTCTGCATTATCTGTGCATCACCAGTGTAAGGAGAGAAATACATTCCATCTCTTGCATGTCCCAGTACAGATGTGGTTTGAAATAGCAGAACTGTGTTTCAAACCAGCCAGGCCAGCCTAAGAAGCAAAATAAATTCTTCTTGTAAAGCAGTCCCCATATAGCTGTGTCAGCCGGAGGGCCTTCAGGCAGCAGGTACATCTGCCATGGTGCTGCTCTTTCACAGCCCTGAGCCATATGCTCTGCAGCAAAAGTCTGGTGGGGTTCCATGTAGCCATGAGATTAAAAGCAAATCGTCCAAGTTATTTAAGCTGTGAGGGAATAAAACCTCAAAGGTGAACTCTGAGCCTGTATCAATTTAGGATTCCAAACTCACTTCAGAATCTAATCCCTAAACTTAGTCTGTAGATTGACAATTGTTGTATTAAAAACAGAGAGGCTCTGAAATTTATTCAAACAGATACTGGATATGTATCCCCTTATTAAAAAAAAAAAAACCAAAACAACTTCTCAGATCTCCCCAGACATTTGTATTTTCCCAGCTGACTTTTCTGTTTCAATAGCAGGAGGAGATGCAACTTATAGAGAGACACCACTTCTCTTCTGTCAAATGCTGCACATTCCAGAGTGCTTGCTCATGCTACATCCTTCCCCATGGAGCTGCTGCTTAACTTTCCCAAAGCCGATATTAATATCACAGACCATTATAATACAGTTATTTTCATGGAAGCCTGGGAGGAAGTCACGTGGCATTAATTGGTCCCTGGTGCCCATAAGGTCTCCATTTAGTTTGTTGTTTTTACTCGCATAAGCAGCAATGAAGTGAAAAGCTGAGGAAGTAGCAGTGATTGTCTTAAATAGAGTATTTTTTTAGTACCTGTTTTGTTAATGAATCATTGTTCCTCTTAATTGGATGAACATATTTATTAAGCAGTGCAAGGGCACACGCACACACATTCTCCACCAGCCAAACCAAGTTTTCACACCTTTCCAGCACTTGCAGGGGACGAACTGGTGCTGGGTACTGGTGACACTGTGCTCTGTCCCCTGCCCTTGGGCCAGGAATGGTTTCCAGCTGTGTGTCAGGAGGGAGCATGGTGCGGTGGCCTTACAGTTGCCCTCCTCCCTCTTTGTGCTTTGCTGAGAAACTCAGAACAGTAGCAACACACACACACGCACACACACACGCACACACAACCACCAGAGTATTTCTTGCCAAATACTCCTGCTGCTGTCACCTGCCAGTTCAAAGCAAACGCAGCTCCTCCATGGGTGCCACATTCCATTAACCATACGTGCCCGATTTCCAGCCAGCAAAGGCTGAGACTGTCAAACTGGTCTGGTTATAAACTTGTCAGTGAGTGTGCCTGCGTGTGTGTGTGCATGGGAAAACAGGGCCTTGTGCCCGCCCACGGGCAACACCGGCACAGCAGAGGTGGGAGAGCACTGTCCCATGGACAGAGAATCGAACCCACAGCCCAAGACTCTTGGGTGACATGTAACTCCTGTAAAAATCATCAAACTCCCTTAATTCAGATGTCTAATTATTCACAGTGGTCTAAAGATGTGTTTATAGCTATTTTGTTAAAGCTTGTTAAAAACCCAGCATTCCTGTCAAATATTTTTTCCAATAGAAGATTGTATGTTAGCAACATGGTTTTTGTCACAATATGTATTTTCGGCCAGCTTTTTAAACTTTTCATTGAAGAACTGAAAAATCTTCAAAACCCAAAAGGTTTTGGCTAAAAAAAGCAACAATTGAGTTCAGAAATGTTACTACAGAAATAGTAGTTTGGCTGCCTCATTTTTCTCAGTGCTTGAGGCTGCCCAACTAAGCACTACCTCACAAGGTGTGTCTAAGGGAGGGCTGCTGTGATGCATCATGACATCCTTCCTTCCAGAAGGGGAAGGCCTTAAGAGGAGCATAGGACAGCCCTTGTCATTCATCTGCCAGGGAACATGCTCAAACGGCCTCACACTGATGGGTACACACAGCAACTAATCCCCACAAGGTGTCTCAGCAGCATTTCCTAATCCNGGTTGGAGGTATTTTTGCATTAAAAACCGGCTTTTCAAACATCTATGAGAAAGAAAACATTTTTTCCACAATGAGAAAAAAATGGTATTCACATATTTTTCGGTATTCGTTTATTTTTGTGCCTACATTTCTTATACATGTGAAAGAAAACCTTGAGGAGAGAGTAAAAGACTGCATCCCTCTAATCTACTGAATTTAAAAGCTATCTTAATGTCTTTGAACACCAACATTGTGAGACATACAAAGCTCGACATTTTAGCAATAACACCCAACTTTTGCCATTTTCACTTCAGCTGCTTCCAAAGCTCTCCTGTTGCCAAAATCCTCCATTTGTCTGCTGCCCATCAGCCCATTCGGCTCCAGCCTCAACCTTGACAAAGCTTGCACACTAGAATTGTGCCTAATCAATACCAAAAAATCTTAGTAGCTTCAAGACCTGGTTAATGGTGTTGATGGAAATGCTTTCAGCAGGTTGACACTTAATCGAGTGATGCTATTGAACAGCACCAGGGCCTCTGAAACGTTTTGGGTTATCCATGCCACAGTCTCCCTGCCTTCTCTCAAAGCGCTGCCCCTTGGGTGACCAAGGAACACATGAGAAGCAAAAAGGCCTCCCAAAAAGGAAAGCCTGAGTTTTTTATCTGAAATCAGCCATTTCAGTCCAATTCCATTCCATAAAGAACTGAAAGGCTTTTTTGTTTTTATTCCAAAGCCGAATGAAAACAATTTTTGAACTTCAACAGTTGTTGCAAAATGGAATTGTCATCTTGTGGACAGCACCACTAAGCATATGGTGTTACTGTCAAATAAATCTCATTTAATATCAAAATTAATAACATTTCACTGATTGCATTCTTCAGTGTATTTTTAACTCACTCAAGACCTATCTTTTCTCATCTAAATAGACCTTTCAGAGAATCTGGGAGTTTGCTGCAGAACTGAGTCCATTTTTCTATGGCAATTATTTTGCTCTGCAAGCTGTCCCTTTTTCTGTGACATTTGGTTTGCTCTGCAAGGACCACCACATCAGGAAAAAGTCTGTTTTCTTCCTCTTCCTAGGAGCATTGGACATTTTGTGGGAAAGCTTGTTCATCAAGCTTTAACAAGTTATAATTCAGTTTTGCTGGTCCAAGCAATTTGGACAATCTGGAGCAATATTCTTATTTTTTTTTCCTAAGGGATTTAGTCCCATCAAAGCAGCCCTGCTTTTTTAGTGTGCATTTAGATATTCGCTAGTGAAAGACCCCTAAATATCCAACCACAGTTGGCCAGCTGTGGCAATTTGTGCCTTCCCTTCTGCAAATTTCTTTTCAATTTGAGATTCCTTGTAGGTCTCAAATCTAAGCTTAAAAACGTATTTTAACATATTTCAAATCATGGTGTGTCTTGTGAGGTAAGGTTCTAAGCCTCTAAATGAGCTGAGGTTCAGAGGTGTGAAAACTCTGGTGCAAAGATCCTTAATGCCAAACCATGTTTGAGTAGTGGGACCAAAAGAGGTCCTGAAAGTTACTCAGAAAATCTGGAGCAAAATAAAGAAGTGCGCTGGAGTTTCTCAGCAGTCAGCTCAGGGGGGCAAACACCTGCATAAGCCATACCTCCCTCATGAAGGTCCTAAGCATATCAAGGAAGCTCTGAGGCTGAAGCACTGCACTTGCCCCTTGGTTTTCTTTACTTTAAAAAAGATAGAGGATAATTGTTCTCCAACTTGTTTGCATTGTTATATTTTGAAACTTTTTTGTTCTTTCTGAAACAGGAACTGCACACAGGCTGATTAGGCTGAACAAGTCATTTCAGCTCTCTCTGTCTCAATTTCCCTTTCTGCACAGTGAGAATGATGAAACTTCTATAGATATATTGAGGACCTATGGAACAGAAGAGCAGGTCAGTCAAGTTCTACCTGACACATCCCAGTACAGGCCACATGTTTTTTTCTCTGTGTCCATGTTCATGTCATAAGACACAGGACAATTAGTATTTGCAGACTAGTGAAGGGCTGCACCTTGGTCTGGTATTCACAGGCATAGTTTCATCCCTGATGCTGTACCAATCAACCAGCAGGGATTTGCAGCTGTAGCACAGGCAGGCACATCACTTCCCAGGAGTTTACGCTGACTTGAGGTCCTTTTGTCCAACACTTGACAAAGGGCCCAAATTAAAAAGGAGACCAGAGGGCAAAGGGCAACAGAATGATACTAATTCACAAACAGCCTCATAAAACTATTCTTGTTGGCCCTTTAAAAAGCTTTAGCTGTCTGCCAAAATAACTCCACATGGATGAGGTCACCAGCAGCAGTCAGCAAGTCTTGCTATGCAAGAGAAAGATCCTCTTACATTTTGCTTAAATCAATAGAGGGGTAAGTCTGATAGAGAGGATGCTGGTCTGGCGAGCTGGCCATCGGCCACCTATTGCCTTATCAGGCAGTCACCAGAAGTAGACAAATTTGTGATTCAGTCTTAACTTTGTGATGTCCATAGGTTAAAAAAATACATGTGATCTGGAAGTTGTTTCCGTGAGACACTGATTCATAGTTCAGCAAAGTATCACTGGTTTTGTTTGTCATTACCTGCTGCTTCATTCAAAAAGGACCTGCCTTGCCCACAGGAAAAGAGCCTTTAGTGCTGCTGTGGGTCAGGGCGCTCCCAGTGTTCTCTTTTCTTTGCATAAAATATCTCATGAAGTAAATAAAAAGGTTTGTTGAGGAATACCACCTGCTTTTCTCTTTTCAATGTGAAAAAAAAATCCCTTTTCTCCCCGCAGCATTTTTGAATCTCACAAATACTTCATTTGCATACCAGATTACTGTTCAGTGCCAGATCATATTTTATTTGAGTATATCTTATATTTCCATTTTTGCCTTTTGTCATAACTTCCCTGGCCCTTATTTATCAAACAAAACTTAACTAACAGCTCGTTTTTAGTTTGTATAGTGTGGTATGTTTTTTTGCCAATGACAAAGAAGATACTTTATTTATTTATTTTGTTTGGCAAATGGTAAAATGTTTTTCTCACATAATTTCCTTTGCAGTTCTCTTTCACTCTTGCTAAATTCATCAGTCTGTTAAGCAATGAAGCCTGCTACCTCCATATAACCCCCTCCCAAGGATCACCTCATTTATCACAAACATTTAGCAGCGAAGCACTTATCATTTTATTTTGTTGCGCATTTTTACAAGACTAATAAGGATAGTTTTATGAGGTTGTTTGTGAATTAGCATCTGTAATTTTCCCTTTGCCCTCTGATCTCTCTGTCTGAGACCCTTGGCAAGAGCAGAGCAAAATGAGAGCAGCTGAACACAAAACCCTGGGAAATGTTGTGCCTGGTTTTGTTTTGCTCAACGGCTGGGAGAAAGGGAGCTGCTTCAGTGGTGGTACTAAGCTTATTGATGCCAGGTGAGGGTTAAGGATTTCAACCAGATAAGATAATTAGCGTAGGTATGCTCTGAAGCAAATAGAGAAAACCAGACTAATCAGCCTCTTCAGAAACACCGATCCAGTTAAACGGGGTTACTCAGATTTTGATGCTCCAACTGCGATGCAGAAAACCCATTTGGGTCAGCAAGTGGCTCTGAGAGGGCCAGAACTGGTGGTGTCAGGGCTAAGAAGTCCTTGCCAGTGCAAATTTTCTGAAGGCTTGAAGGTCTCAGATTCTTAGCCTTTTCTTCAATCAGAACACAAGCATGGTACCTGCAGGAATTCCTGTCTCCTTTAAACCTCCTCTGATTGAGCTGAACTGCCAGGTTCAGAAGTGATTGAGGGCAAGGACAAAAAAATACTCGCTCGTACACTCACACACGCATGTGCGTGCACACACACACACAGAGCACGATTGCATAAACTCCATTTCCTTAGGAAGTAAGACTAAAATTGACATCAATATTTACAAGAAAGAGCAAAGCCAGGCAGCCAAGGCTTTGGAAGGCTTTCAGCCAGACCCTTGTCTTCTGTAAATTGGTGTGGAGGGCAACGGACCAGCACCACCTTGCACCAGTATGGGGCATCTGGCCCTTGTTCTTGACTGGTCCATTGTATATCCAGTCTTTGCAAAATGAAAATGTCATGTTTTTGAGACCAGGATCAAAGACGTGTCAGAAAGAAAGTTTGCTAGGGAATTGAAAACCCACAAGGGATAGAGCATGGAGGCTAAATAATATTATTTTAAAGTAATGGCTACAACATTTTCAGGAAGCTTGCTTTCCCTGGATACATCCCATTTTAAGGCATCACTGTTCAGTCTCATAAAGCGAGCTATTGCTGACAAAATAACCGCCAGTTCTTCTTGCTGTTTAAATTACTGCATTGATCAATTTGAAATGTCTGGGTTTTTGACATGACTGTGAGTGTAAATGATCTGAAATGTGATATGGCGTTGCAAGATGATTTGAACCACTCTTTGCATCTTTCCTCCTTTCTTCAGAAGGACGATGGTGAGCCAAAAAAAAAAAATAAAACCCTATCTAGGGAAGCACCTACAACAGTTATGGCTTGCCTTGATTCAACATCCTAAATAAAATTACTATGTTGAGTTTCATTTAATAATAAAAAAAAAAAAAACCCAAGCAAAAAAGAGGAAGCATTAAGTTAAGTGCCTCTGACCACAGTTTATGAGGCAGCTCTTGTTCCCAAGTGATCTGTCCACATGGTCCTTGCAAACTGCTGGATTTCTATATGCATAATTGTGTCTCTGTCCTGGAATAAACCATTGTTGGGCAGAAGCCTGAGACAACAGTCCAAGTTTGTCCTGGTTTGCGGGGGAGCAGCTAACCTCTTAGTACAGTGAGAGGCTGGTGCTGACACTCATTGCGGTGTCAACTGGCACCTGCTGAATCAGTTGTTTACCCCATGGATGGGTCACACCTGTGGGGCAGTAGGAACAGGTCAAGTGCTCTCTCCCAGCTGCCACGCTCACTGCAAAACCTGAAGAAACAAATGGATCATGCTGGCTCTTCTTCAAGGAGAATTTCACCTCTGAGTTTGTCTACCTTTGTGTGTTCTGGAATCTAGCTTCCATTCATCACCAAGACCAGTCTGTAACTTCCTCAGTGCTGGGCAGTGATAATCTCCCTGGAAGCTTGATACAGTTTGGTATGTATTTGTATATATTGTATGTGGTTTATTATTTCCTTTTTATTATTTTATTAATATTTCATTTAATTGCTTTCAGATTTTTCCTAAACTTCTAACTCTCTTTATCTTTCTTCCTCTCCTCGGAGTGAGAGGTGGGGATAACAAGGGCACCTTGTTATCCACATCTTCTCATTGGCTAAGCTGGCCTAAACTGTGACAAAGTTCCACTTATGTCTGCATCTCTTGTGCTTCCAGGCAACCGGAACCTTCAGCTGGGTGTTTTTTTGTAAAGAAACAAAGAATGAGACCCAAAGTGAATTAAGATTTGTGTCCTCTGTGGCACAATATTTAGTTCTTTAGGAAAGAGTATAATCTAAAATAACATGGAAGTGCTTTTATAATATGTTCATTGTACCTGCCAGAAGAAAAAGATTAAAAATCTAAAGACCTGACTTTTAGGTCAGAAGCCACCTTTAGGTAAGTGGCTCCTAAAGACTGTTGAGATGGGTACCTGACTATTTCTTTCTACGTTTGCCATTAGCATTGATGTTACCTAGGCATGAAGCCTAACTTGGCCGCTCTCTCAGTTGCTTGATAACAGCAAATTCATGCTGCAAGTGACTCTGAGAGGCTTCATGCTGTAGCTGATGGGTATCGTTTGAAGTGTTTCTCCTGGAAATTATGCCACCAGACTGAGTGAAACACAGCCCTGCTGCTGCTCAACTCTCTCTTCTCTGCTGTTTCTTCAGGAATACGAATACCCCTCTGGCATTTCTCACAAGGGCACCTTGTTATCCACAGCAATTAAAATGTCTGTGCAAGGGTGATACTGAGGAACTCCTTGTGCAGACTCTCCTGTCTTTCAGAACATTTTCAAAATCTCTGTCCCTGTTTTTAGAAGAAAATGAATTCTGTATGGTTAGGAAAACTGTCTGAAAAGATGCAATGTTTGGCTTATTTCCTCAGATCCAGAATGTACTATGTGTTCCTTGGATAATGGACAACATGCTGGGGAGTTCCAGATAAGGTGTCCAATAACTCTATTTTGCGTCCCCACTTTTCTTGCCCTTGTTCCAGAGAAAATTGGACAAGTGCCGGAGAAATAATTTTATTGTGAGGAGAGTTATTATGAAAACGTACTCTGCTATTTTTCATTGACCTCTAAAATGAACTCCCTAATTAAGTGCAAATGGGAAACTGACTTGGAGCAGGTTGTCTCTAATCTTGGACAAGACAGACACAGTAAAGTTTATGAACTTGATAGACTGAACCTGCCAAAAGTAGATTTTGCTTTTCTTCCATACACTGCACATAGAATATCTTATAGCATGCTGCTGAAAATTATGAGAAAGGGGGATTCCTTAGACATCTGTTTGTACTGAAAATAAAAAAAAAAAGAAAAAAGCAGATGATATTCCAGATGATAAGCATTTGTGCAGATTAATCTTTTATGCAGTAGCCTTCATCTTCATCTTAAAGGATCTTTCACTGTGTTGCAACGTAATTGTAAGCCTTTGTGCTCACATTTAAAAAAAAAAAAAATGTTCCCATGTGCCATGGGTGCCATGGGACTTATTTCTGCTGAACACCCATACAGGTGTTCTTCTTAAGTTATACGAGATTAAAATTTATTTTAGTAAACTGCAATATGCAGTCTTTTGGTGAAGTTACAGGAAAATGAATATGTTACAAATGCAAGCAGATAGAGCTACCAGAGATTTGCCACTTCAAAAATGGACAGAAATATATGGCACTGGCTCACATAGATTTGCTAGGCCGAGAAGGAAGTGATGTAGAATAAGAAACCTATTCCTCCTATGTGGTCTGAGCAATAACAGCCCTGTATCAGGGAACCATTTGAAGTACAAGGTTCCAAGCTAGACCTGAGAACGTCCTACAAAGCAGGGCAGGGTGCTATTCCTCTGTGAGGTCTCCCTGGGTGCCCTGGACACATGGTAGATGCCAACATGGTTGTTTTTTCTGCAGACCTCTGGCTTACAGCTACCTGGCTGTGTTCTGTTTTTTCTACAGTGGAGAAAACTAGCAGTAGATCTCCTGATATCAGTGTGAACCTCATGGAAGATCAGAATCAGACTCCAGAGACTTATTAATCTATTTTATTAAAAAAATATGTAGTCATCATAATCTGAAATGTTTTGTACCTATTCACATAAATTCAAATGCTGTTAAGCTGTTAAGTTATATATATATGACGTTTCTTCAGCAAACCTTGTAACACATCTGCTGGAAAGATCACCTTTCATCAGAAAGGAACACTAAGCTCCTTTGAAATCTCTTTTTATTTCTCAGGTATGTTTTTTTCCCTAAAAAAAAAAAAAAAATTACTCCACATTTAGCACTTTGACTTTACCCTTCATTAGTGACTAGAATAGGATTGTCAGGCTTCTTGGCTGTAAAATCAAAGGGCCGTTTTCATCTTTTAAGTCTGAAAGAAAATACAAGCTAGAAAGTAGAGTTACAAATGCATAAAGAAATTGATGCTTCTCTTATAACAGGCTGTTGTGGTAAATGACTGATTTAGACCAATGCAAGTGACATGAAAAAGATCTGCAGTATTTTAAGATGAAAAAATACAGGAAGAAATGTTAAAGCAGATTCTAGGGTTAGAATTTGCTCATGCTTCTGCACTGCAGTGCATATAAATGTTTGTTGCATCTTTGTTTGTACTCAACTGTTAAGAATCATCCAAACACAAATGTGTATTTTCTGTGACGTATCTAAGAACTGTTTGGGTGGTTTCAGAGTGTTCTGAATTCAAGTGGAGCAGGGTTTCTGCAATGCAGGTTTACTACCTGCCACTTGGCAAAAAAGTAACTTTCCATTTTTAGTACTCTCCCTTGCAAAATGCTGAATGGCCTTAATTCTCCTGGTGCCTAGAACCTCCTACCACATGGCCCTTACGATGGTAATGTGATGTGCGTAAACCTAATGGTACCTCACAAATGTACAGGTGGTACTTCCCCTAAAAGTAGCGGCCACACATGCGCAAGGACAAGAAGATATTGCTGTAGAAGCTGCATATAGAAACCACACCGAAATCTTACTGTGCTACAAAACTGCTCCTTAAAACTACTTTCAATAACAAATGTCATCATTTAGTCTAGCAGATCAAAACTTGACATCAAAGCCGTCATGCTGCCAAGCATCTTAAATCTAATCTAATTTGTTTTACATGTACTTGTTAGCACCTAATACTGGGTTACATCACTAAAATCTTTCTTAGGACATTGGCATTTCCCCAGTAAGTCTATTTTGGCTTGATTTTGTCTTGACTTTGTCTTAATTTTGGCTCTATCATGGTCTTTCCCTCTGGATTTAATGTAAAGGCGTTCCTTGTACTTATGGCACAAACACCTGGTAAAGTCCCTTGGGCATTTTGAGTCCAGGAAGAACAATAAAAAAAGGCTTATCTTGAATGTAAGACTTGGTAAACTGATTTCTTATAATAGGTAGAAGTGCATCATTACTCTGAATTGGGGCTGTTGCCACTGTTCCCTGGAATAAGCCTCCATGTCAGGTTTCAGGAGTGTGAGAACACTTACCTAATAAACAGAGATCCCTGTGACAGTCTCTTGACTGATTTTTTTTCACCTCGTAAATATGTCACTTTAGCTTGATGCTCTTTTTGAGGAAAATTTTCAACACCTCTGATACAATGGAACTATCCTGGAAGTATTTAAAGACAGTGTGAGGCTTTTATTTATGCTTTTGTTGGAGAGAGGAAATATTAAAATAATCAGGTTCCCTATTTGGGCTCAAATATACTGGACCATCTTGTCCCATCTTCATTTTTATCCTGAAGAAACTGCCTCCACAGACAAGTGCTGCCATGTGGGAGAGAGAGTGCAACTGGAGTTGGTCTCTGTGCTTTCAGAGCTGCAAAGGCTTTGGAGAAACATTAAGCAGTGGAATAGAAGAGATGGGAAATCTATTTCAGACTCTGTTACAGTTTTCCTGTGTTGTTCAATAGGCAATCTTCCTAGTCCAGGTTTTAAAAAGTCAGCAACTGGATATTTGGCAAATTGATTCTGAAAGAGTGGTATTTTGTATGATATCCAACTGCTAGTGCTGCACATCTCAGTTCATGGCTCTTACAGAATTTTGTGGCATGTCCTATAAGTACTGTCTTTGAATACCAAGAAAATAAGTTTTTAATCATTAATTTTCTTTATATGTGATCCTTCCTTCACATCGTAGTACAGATAAACTTGATGCTGAATACACATGCAGACTTCAGAACAGGACAGGGATTGCTGAAAGACTTCCAAATAGGAAGGGCTGTAAATGTGGAACTCTTCAGTTTAGAGGAGAAGGCTAAACAAGAAACACAGAGAAGAATTTTAAAAACCTAATAAAAGGAATAAATAATACTGCTGCTTTGGACTTCTTTATGCTTCAAAAGGGCCAATGGATCATGTTCTGGCAATTAGAGGGACTACTGGGCTAAATGAATGTCTGATTGGATCCCACTGGGCGATTCCTTCAGCAGGCATGGAAACATGATGTGTGATGCAGGCTGAACTGGGGTCCTGCAAATGTGTTCTCAGCCATTACTCATCGTAAGGGAGTGCATTGCACTCTTAAAGATTTGCAAAGTGCTTGAGATTCTCTTATACAGGGTGTGAAAAATGCTAAGTGTGTGTGAGTGCATGTGTGTCTGCACATGCTTCCTTGAGAGGGCTTGAATTTATGGACAGAGACTTTTACGCACAAATAAACACAGCCAGTCATAGTTCCATGTCCTCTTGAATTAATCCATCTGGCAAGATCCGTGGTGTTGGGGACAGGATTCATTCAGATAATGAAAGAGGAAAATAGAAGGATTAGTGAAGTAACATGGAAAATTCAAGTGAACCCAGGGAAACTGAAGCTGCCTGGACCTAGTCTACAGGGAATGTGTTCTCAGTGTCAGATTTTGCCACAGTATCTACCCAGCATAGTTTCAGCATCTATGCAGTATCCGTGGGCTATATACCATATGAGGTAGAACTTTGCACACCACCCAAATAGTCCCTGGGCATCTCTTTTCCTTACCTTGTTTTCAGTCCTATCTCCACAACAACGTTTATGCTCAAGTTGATGTGTCATGTTGTGTTACAGCTTGGTCATATCATGCTTCTGCTGGTACATAAGACATCCTTTTCATTATTGCTTACATAGTAAAATTGTCACTCCTTTTACTCACAGATAATCAGAGTATCTCACAAAAATGGCCAGCTTAACATTTGCTTGCCAAGGGATTTCCCCCAAACCCCTCGAAGTTCTCAGTGCCTATGCTGCTGTTATCAGCCAGCTGTAGAAAAGGATCAAAATGGAAGATGTATGCCTAGAAATCGGAAATGGACTTAAAACTCCTCATTCACCAGCTGCTGGATATGAGACCTGCCAGCAGATGTTTGCAGGTATGAAAGCTTCCTCAGCTTATTTTTCACCTAAAGTTTTTCTACACATAATAAATGCATTGTTTTGAGCAATACAGAGTTGAAAAGTGATGTTTGTATCTTCCTCAGAAAATTGAAGAATTTCTTTGGTATCCTTCCCTTCTTGTTCCACTAGATTTGACAAAGTCTCTACCTTCTGTGCACAGTGAAATTCAACTTATTGATCATGATGTGAATGCTGCAGTCTTCAGCCCACTCAGTTGGGTTCCTCTTACCTTCAGCAACTTGGTACCAGGGCTCCAGTGATCTATTCTTAAAAGCCATTGTTACTACATATTAATCTGTTAACCTAGTGTTTCTTCTCCTAGTGGCTATTGTAATAAGAGAAGTTGAGTAAGGACAATATTTTTAAGGGAAACAAGGTATTCTTGACTTCACTTTTTGATACATAAAAGCTTGGGAGTTTGATCTGCTTGATTTCCAAATACACGAACCATACGCCAAGGTCTGAGCAGACTTTATCAGGAAGATGGCTCAGTTCTCTGCCTGTGCCTGGGTAGTCCAAAGGACTTTACTCTAGCCCAGATCAGGATCTGCAATCATTTATAGAGCTGTTCAGGAAATTGAATTTCTTNAAAAAAAACAAAACCAAAACACAGACTTTGTTTTATTTCAGTAAAATCATCCACAACCCAAGAACAGAAAACGTAGCCTACCAAAACCTGCTGTTTCAATTACTGAAAACAAAACAAAACCCTCCAGAAAACCAAAACCATATTTCACTTACTAACAACCTCAAGTACTGTTCCTAAGACTGAGTTTGTTTGTTTTAATGTTCCTTTTTACTGAAAATTTTCAACTAGCTTTTAATGAGCGGGGCCTTGGACCTGCTGTTGTTGAAGGCAACCGGAGATCTGGCACAGGATCAATCCTGCCATGATCAAAATGAAGATTTCCCCAGATGGTCTCTTGTGCAGGAATACTCTATACAAAAGTTACAGAAGAGGACTGAAATAGAGCATAATGGTGAAAACATCCAGAAAACACTGAATAGCAGGCAGCAGATGTTCTCGGCATAGGCATCTGTACATCAGTAATGACCCCATTTAAACAAAGTTTGCAAGAAGGACTCTCTCCTGTTACATACTCTTTTGGGCTTCAAACAGTGCAGATAAAGATGCGATACCTGTTCCTTTCCACAGCACCCGGGACAAACAGTGCTGACCTTCCCCAGAGTCTTCATGCGTCAATATTGACCTGTTCCTCTGAAACCACTAATCCTTGACTACTTCTGAATGAAATAGAATATTAAAAGAGATTTTCTCCTGAGCCCAGTAAAGAGCTTGAAATTCTTCCAACTCTGCTAGCCTGCTAATCCTTAAATTATATATGTTTTTTTAATCTGGTCTAAGTGGGTGTCTCTGCTTTTAGTCACTGACAGACATGCCTTAATTTTGGTGACTGTTATCCTGAAATTTCTTCAGCTGTACAGTGAAGGATAAGCTGCCTCTCTAGGCTTGTCATATGGCCGCCATAAAAAAAAAAAAAAAAAAAA
>VXBJ01005536.1:727135-754690 GCA_013400055.1 Nycticryphes semicollaris | reverse complement strand
TAGATTTTTTTTTATTTTTTTTTTTAATGAGTGAGTGAGATCAGTTCTCTAGGCTGGGCTGTGCAACAACACCTTCCAAAAATTTTGTCTCCAAATGGAAATAGTCCTTTGAATCTTGTAGAAGATATTGGCCCTGGAGCTTTGTTTAGGCTCAAACTTGGTGCCTGGATTTTGCAAGCTTAATGATCTGCCTGTGGCTTGCAGGGCCAGTACTGGAGTACTGGAAGCCGGCAGGCATTCAGTCCATTGGAAAATTGGTCCAGTTATTTAAATCCGGCCTGCAGAAATCTAATCTTAGCCAGAAGTTTGCACCATTTGTCAGCACACAACTCTTCCTTCTACCCTCAGAGGCTCTCCACATTGCGTGTATCACATTTCATTGGGAACTCCTCTTATTTTTCGAGTAGCCTTATGCCTTTTTTTTTTTTTTTGGTTGGTTGGTTGTTTTTGTTTTTGGCCGGCTCTGTCAAGAGATTTCATAAGGTAACTTCATTAAACTTAAGGAAGTTACCACACTGACAGTTTGCAGTGTGTTGTGAAAGGTGTAGTGACTTGGAAAGTCTGACTCGTTGTCAAAATGAAATGTGCTAGTGCTGTGTGTAAAAACCCACTGGCCCCTCAGGGAAAACAATGAAAATATTCAGCAAAGACACAAGCCTGCCTTTGTATTGTGTGTTTTCTGTTTCTCCTCTTCTATCTTTTTGCTGCGGAGGCCCTCTAATAGAAAATTAAGGCTTTCGTGCTTTAATTCTTTACTAAAGCAGGGCACAGAACTTGTTGCAATAGCAAGTGAGCCAAACATGGGAGCATAACTACGAAAAGCAGTTAAACCACTCTCATTTACAAGGAATCCGAGGTGTCTAACGCAGTTGTGCTGTATGACAGCCTTCTTTATAGAGTTCAGATGCTGATCCATGCACTGACTCACACCAGGGCCATAATGTGCTTCTAGTGATTCCCAGGAACTAAGGAATGTATGTGGTATAGCAAATTCCCCAAGGACCTAGGTCTGAAAATGTTCACTATCAATGTACCTGTTGTAAGAGGTTTCTTACATCAGGTGCTTAGCTTAAGCTACAAGTGCTTATACTGGACCCTATATCTCCTAAGCATGTTGCAAGGGAATGAAAATCGCCTTTTATAAGCCAGTGAAACTGCCAAGAGGCAGTGGAATCGTCTTGCCTCCCCAGAGCCCATCTCCACCACTGTGGAACAGGAGTAGTTGCTGGTGTACTGTTTTCCCATACTCCTGATGCCAAGCCAAAAAACATTTTTCCTTAATGGCTTACCTTTTCCTGTAGGTAATGCCCTGAATCTCAACAATGCACAGGGCCTTGCATAAGACTGAACTCCTTCTGAGCGTGCCGGAAAGGTATAAACAACAGTAAGCTCCAGGAGTTTCCAAAGGAGGTGGTTACTCCCTCTTACAGTTGCACGGTAGATTCCCCTGTATGAGATCTATGATGTTGATCTTTGTAATAAACGCTGTAGGCAAAACCTTACATAGTTCTTCAGAGGACCATGTCCCATCTTTACTTGTACATTAAGACTTTAAGAACAAGCTGAGGGGCCCTCTGCCCAAAGAAAGGAAGCAGTGCTGCATAAGCTGCAACTATATATCTCTCTCTCACAGTTACACACATTGCTGTTTTGTAAGAAGATGACTGATACATGGCTTCAAGGAGCAGGAAAACCCAGATCTCACTGAAGCTAATGATAAAGCATTCATTTTTTTAACAAAATCAGGGTTTCTCTGTTATCTTTCTACCTAAGCGTATGAGATACATTGGAATGTCACACTGTACTTTGAGGGAAGAAAAACCTCCCTCATTGCTGTAGTTTATCAGGTTGGCCCCTGATGGACAAAGGTCTGCTCACTTGACTTTGCTTTCTGAAAAGCTGCCATTCTTCTCCCTGATCCATATAACACATACCTCATTTGTTTATGTCCAGTCTCAGGTGCTCTCATGGCAGCTTTCTGGATCTGGGAATGGCGCTGACTGCACCAAGGTTGAAGCATTAGTCCTTGTATTTTAGCCCACATATTTCCCTGACTGATGATCCACAATCAAACAAGGAGTCCTTGCTAACTCTTGAAAGAAAAATTAACAGTTAAAAAGGCAAGACGAATGTGTCTGGCAACATTTTCACTGCTATGCCATTAACAGACAAATAGTGGCACAAAACCTTCAGTGATAAGGCAGTGTATTTTATGAAGCAGGAAGCACAAATTACACAAACATAGCAGTGGACCGTTAAAAGGCAGTATTGTGGAAGTCATTTTTTGCATTAGAAGCACTTTCTCCCTGAATTTTTCCTAATCTCTTCAATTTTTACTCATTGTTCATAGCAAGTAGAAAGGAACAATACCAGTGAAGTTGCATTAGACAAGTTAAAACCAGGAGGAGGTCACAGTCAAAAAAAACCTGTTAGAAAAGAGGGGGGTTGGGTTTTTTGGGGTTTTTGGTTAGTTGGTTGGTTGGTTTTTTTCCTTTCCAGAAGCCAATAATCCTCTATGGAAAAAGTAAAAAGCTAATGCTATATCCATCTAGGAGCAGACTTCGTAATTTTCTTTCTGTTGCACCCCCACTGCTACTCTGACATTATATACAGCAGGTGCAGGTTTCCTTCCTTTTACTCCAGAGGAAACCATAAAGGAAACACATCGTTGGTTCCTGCAGTGCCCTATGTGCCAGCTGAGAGGGGAAAATGGGGGTCAACAAGCAGCCAAAAGGGACAGGAACTCAAAGGGTAGTATCTGGTGCGGTGACCAGGCCCCAGGCCCAAGCTCAGGCCCAAGGTCTGGGTCCAGGCCCTTGGGAGTGCAGCAGATCCGGCAGCCATGCCAAAGCCCCAGGGGAGCTGACAGCCACCAGAGAGATGACGGAGCTGTCTGTCAGTTGCTGCTAATCCACTAGAGGCCATTGTGACACAGAGTAAAGGGTGTCTGGCTGAGCGTTTCACTCCAGTGCTGCTCCTTTTCATTCACATCAAAATGATGAGCTAAAGAGTTTATTTAGTAGATATCCAAGGGGTGATGGAGTGGAGAAGGGATTCCTCTGGAAGTTGCGAAATTTCCCATGTGTTATAGAGGAAATTCTGTTAGGCAGAAGCATTGATTTGCTCGTGTAGCTTGTGTTTCAGCAATACAGAGTGTATCTTATTGTGGCATTTTGAACAGGATGTGCAGGACTGTGTAATTATTTGAAATCTAGAAAAACATCCTAATTATTTCTGTTCCTATTACAGTATTATAGAAAAGCAGTTTCCTAAGGATTCTTGAGGAAATACTGGGACAGCATTATAAAGTTAATTCACTTGCACTCTCTTTCTTACTCATCCATGAAAATGGGAGAAGAAAAGGGTGATTTTTGAAGGAGAAATGTGTTTCTACTGGGGTGGATGGTGAACTATCAGAAAAATTTGCTAATGATGCAAAGAGAACACTGGCAACTGGGGAAGGGGAGAAAAGGAATCAAATCAGCACAAATACAGTAGTCAGAAGGATAAGACAATAAGTAAGAAAGGGAAAAGAAGAGATATTAAAGGGGACAAGGCTGCTGGCTACATGAGCGTGGACAATCAAAGGCAGACAAGTGATTGTCTCTAACAATCTGGAAACACAGTCATGTGTGGAAAACTGCTTCTCTGGAAAAGAGGATAGCTTCTTGCATGTCTGGAGGGACTGATCCCACCTGTTTTTAAGGCTGTGTGATGGCTGCTCATTGTGTGAGGGTGTTGGGGAACTTGGTCAGAGAGTGGCTGTCAGCATCAAGTCTAAAATTAAGGAAAACAGGAAACACTGATTTATTACCCAAAAAGTAAATCTTTTATTTATGAAACGGAAAGTTTCCACACACATGTTTTCAGACAAGAATATTCCAAGGAGCATGTGAGAGACAGGGAGCAAGAAAGGAATGCTTGCTAGATAGGCAGGATTTTTTAAATAGAAAAACATTAATTTAATGACTAAAGCATCAAACCTGCACTGTAGGCCCTGTGTTTTTAAGGATTTAGAAAGCTAATATAATATGAATCCAGCCATATAATCCTGTGTTCAAAAAATGTGAAATAATAATAACAATGTAACCTCATCCCCTGTATTTCCTCATTTCCTTAGGGCCACAGTTTCAAAAGGTCTTAAAAAACATAGCAATAATACATTCCAACACTTCCCTCTGATTATGGGAAAGCACCCTGCCCTCCAAGCCTAGGTAAGTGTTTATGTGCTCAGAGCCTCCTTCTCCTCTGTGAGCAGTTGGGGGAACAGGTCACATGTGTGTGTGATAGGGGTCAGGTCTTTATTTCAGCTTTTGGGCCTGGCCCAGCAAGCATTTAAAATTAGGCTTGGGGTTTGTTGTCTGAAGATGTTTCATGGGTTTTTCACTGAAATACTGGGTGGTACTTAGCACTGCTACCAATGAGGTTTTGGGGAATTGAGCTCCCTCTGCAAACTTAGATATTAACCTGTATATATAAGAGAGTGCATTTCCTTTTAGATTAAATGCACCCACTTAAAGTTGGTCTTTTAAATGACCTGTGAGGCCCTTGTCCTGCCATAACACCACGCTACCCTCCCCAGGCAGATTCCTCTACCTATACAGCAGCCTTTGACTCTGGGGTTAGGCACCACCTCAGGGATCTATCAATGTGGAGCTTTCTGGAAGATGGATGGCAGAGAGAAAAGTGAGGGAAGAGTCAGACATGGTTGACAATATTTAGCAGCCTCTCTTGGGAAAGCTAGAAAAAGCCTGAATAACTGACAGGAACAGAGGCAAGCATGGACAGACCTCTAATGCAACTCTAACAAAATTTGAGGAGCCCTGTGCACCTCAGTAAACCACAGAGAAAATTTTAATAATGATCATGAGCATCTCTACTTGTGCTAAAAATTTCATTCATGCTTCCCAGGTAAATTTATCGCTATTTACTTCTTCCTGTGAATGAGTGAACTGAGGCATTAGGAAGCATTTTGCACCTGATTTTGTGTGGATGACAGCTGCAGATCTGCATCTATAATCTAGCAATCCTGATCACTAGAGAAATACTTCACAGTGCATCAAGAGAAAAAATAATTGTCTTTCTATCTTTCTTTAAGCAATATAAACTAAACTATGGTTGTTTTGGTGTTTGGCCTTATTTGAAGGTATTTGGATCTGTTTTTCTCTTGTCTTTCGATCTTCTAAGGCAGAACAAACTCTACTCCAGTGCTACCATACTCTAAGTAGTGTCTGGAAACTAATTTACCTGGATCCATTCCTTGCTTTTAAAATAAGGGGGCGCAAGATTGTTTTGAACTGTTGTTTCATCAACTAATTTTGGTTCAGGTAAACCCTCTGAGGGATATGGCTGTTTACGATTTTGTAATAAATATTCAAAATACTACCATCAAAACAGCCTCTCCCCAGCTAGGACAAAGCCACACCATCACCACAACATTTTGGTGACTTCAGCAGCACATGTTACGACAGTCTTGAGAGTAGCTACTTCCCTATTTTTTTAATTGTCTCTTTGTGCCAAGAATATTTGCCTTTCTTCTTCTTTTATACGCATGAAACAGAGTTCTCCATTACATTGTGCTTCAAATCTGCATTTTCCAGTGCCTGGAAAAGACTTCTCCTCAGCCCACGCTGTAGCTCCCTGGAGTAAAGCTTTTCGTGTGCAGTGAGGAGTGCATCATGCTTCAGCCATAACTGGAATGTGCACAGCTTTGTGAAGTTTCTCAGAATGACTCAAAGAGTGGAAGCAAATAAAAAACCACAGAGATATTTGTATCTTAAATGTGCTTCAAGTAACTGCATTATTACCACAGCACCTCCTAGGCTTCCCGTTTTTGCAGACTGCACATTGTCACCACTTCCTAAATAGCTGTATTTATTTATTGAAACTCAAAGGTTTTATTTAGCACCTCATGTAAAAAACACTTCTCCTTATCCAAGTCATTTAGGCCAACATCTCCAAATTTGGGTACCTATAGCAACCCTCCTTAATCCTTATTTAGATGTGCGTGCAAGTAGCTCCATTTCTAAGGGAGGCAGCTGAAGCATTTGTGAAAACCGTACTTCTAATTTCATTGGTTGCCTGGCTTTGAAATTAGGACCCATCTCACCAGTGCCTTTAAAATGCCAGTTGATAGGCGAGTCCTGAGTTATGGCAGTGGCTGCAATCAGAATGCTCATATAATTATAAGTTAAGCATAAACTTGAGTGAAATGCTGGATTTGAGGTTTTGCTGCCTATGACTGACACACATGGAATTGAGGTGAGATTGCTGTAGGAATGAAAGTTATGTGGTTGTGTCTTACTGGAGCAGGGGCTCAGGGTATAATTCCCATTAACCTCTTCCAGGATCTCCACACTAGTACTTAGGTTTGGAAATGTTAATGTGAACATCGTCATGTGTTCAGTCGTTGAACCCCAGAGCCAGGGAAGGAGAACGTTTTGGGAGAAGCTAGGAGTTTCAGTTGGAAACTTTTTGTGAGAAACACCAGACCTCTCTTGTCTTTTGCCTTACAAAAGGAGAATGTGTCAGAATTATTTTTGCCTGTGACAGACCGCACACTTGCTCCCATCGTCTTGACTGCCATGTAGCTGGGTTCAGAGACTGCAGGGCAGACTTGCAGCAGGCTGGGACCCACAGAGCCATGGCAGCAGCTGAAAATCTGCCTCGGGTGCCGTGTCAGAGAACCACAGTGCTCCTGGTATGAGCAATGAACAGCACTGAGTTGGGGAAGTGGCAAATTTTAGATTTTAATCTTGCAGGTTTAAGCCCCTGCCAAGTCTATAGTGTCAGCCAAAACCACAGAATTTCAAAATGTGCCTTAACAGCAAACCTAAAAATCAATATGCCTTCCTCATTTTCCTGGGGCATGGCAGAAAGGCCCTTTAGTCAATAGCTGTCTTTCTGTCAGTCTCAGTGGGCATTGTACAAAATTCTGGTGGACAAAAATAAACAGAGGGAAAATGAGAAATCTATTTGCACTCAGAAGGCACCTTTCTGATGGGAGCTCCTCTTTGAAAGAAGCAAATGGATTTCATGTCAAATAAATAGATAAAGCACAGCAATCTCCCATGTAAGACATCAACAGCAATGTACTTTAAGGACTTAAGTCCATTTCTGCATTGTAGATCAAGTAAGGAAATGCTGAACTGTAAACGTTTCTTAATTTACAAGTGGGCATAACAGTAGTTAAAAGCAAAGTAAATTAAGAGAGGCTGGATTGACAGCATTATAGAAGTCTGGGTTGGTAATGTTCTTAGATTGCCAAGATCCTAAGAGCACTTATATAATAAAACTGTGCTCGAGGAAATATTTGCAGATTGGAGGGAAATGATAAGAGAGTAAATTATTTACACATTTTTTTCAGCTGTCTAGAATTGTGGTTTATAATGAAAATAGGAGGCCAGATTTGATCTCTAAATGAGTACAGCTCCATGGATCTGGCCTATAATTTACAAATAATTTATCTGAAGATAAATGGCAATATATAAAGTTAGTAATTTTTTGCGTGAATTAATGGTAATTCATATATTTGCACTTTTTTGCTCTTTTCACACATACGACAACGGAAGTTTTGCAGACAAAACCAAAAATACAGTCTGTCGGGTCAGACTGTTTCTACCACTGTGTTACTGAAATTTCTAATCATCATCTCATGACAATAGTTTCAAGGGATTTATGAAAAAGTAGCAAAGAATACACTTTTCTGTAATTTACTATTTCCTGTAATTCATCATACCATTTTTTGCCCAAATCGCTTCGACTTTTTTCAGGAGTATCATATATCACAATCCTACTGCTGGTGACCCTTTTTCGACTGATACTCTCTTGCTTTTGTGCATTGTTCGTTAATTGCTGTTCCATTGCAAAGACAGGTATAAAACTACAAGGCAAACAAGAGACAGCTTGATAGGGTAGGATAATTGACTGGAAGGCTACCTCTGCTGGGTTTTGTTTGGTTTGCAAAAATAAAAAATAAACATATATTTAGTTACCTTAAAGACTTTAAATATCACTCACCTAGTAAGTGAAATTGTATAGTCTGTATAGTCTAATTATATTGTATCTATAGTCTTGTTTCTGAGGACAGGAGTTATTGTCTATGGAGGCCAACCCAAGCACATTTAAAGGCAGTGTTCTGGGGCATCAGGATGCCCACCTGTGGGTTTTGATGTGCAGCCTTAGTGACTTTATGACATTAAGCCTTTTGAATGCAATGAGGAGGAAATACAGTTTAGGATCCAATTATTATGACACGTCTTTTAAAAATTGACACTTTCAGAATGTATTTATGTGTACTTGGAACTGTCTTTCAAGATTCCCAGCAATTATTTGAGGAATGGCTTCACTCTCAGTTATCTTCCTGTTGTGGCAGAAGATGATCAAATAATTAGGAGCCAGCTGGGAGCTGGAAGTTTTGCAGTTTTCAGCACTGACACAGTCTTCCTGTATGACCCTGGCTCAGTCACGCAATCTTTTTGTCACTCAGTTCCTCATCTGTGCTTTAAGTATGTGAAAAAAATGAACTATTTTTACTTGTTTATTTATCCCTCTGAGAAGCTTCTTTAATGTCACACCTGCTGAGTGCATCCTGATCCACAGCACGCTTATTAATGTGTCCTTGTGGACTCAACAGTGAAAGTCACTCTGAGTAACCAGACTGCACCCACAAAGGTTTTTAGCAGCTTTCATGCACCCACAAGGAACTGACGTTATCCTGAGCTCCTGCTTAATGAACTCCTGCTCCCCTCATAGGTGGTAGCAAACCGAGCAAAGTTTTACAAGTTATATTCTTGGGTTTATAAAAAGAAAATTACTCATAATTGGAGCAGTTCTAGGAAATGGGAAATGTTGTCAGGCACACAGTAATTACACAGCGAGTTAGAGGTAAGTGTAGGGGACCAACCGTGCGGCATGTGGTATTCTGCTGGGGGAGACAGCACTGCTGCAGAAATTACAGCAGAAGTCCTCATCCAGCATCACAGCTCCTGACAAAGTGTTTACAAAGCCTATTGGAGCTGTGCCACACAAAGTCTTTTCTTTGTCTGTGTTAACATGTAGAGAATAAAACCAACAGCTGGAGGAGGGATGCAAGCCTTCCGTGGAGTCACACCATTTGGGGAGCAGATAGAGTAGAAACACAACTAGATAAGGCCTGGACTGAAGGCCTGATGCTGCTTTAGGGCACTGGCATGATTTCTGGGGAAGGGAGACACTCTTTCATTGTCACTTGGTTCCTTTTTCATGTTTTCTTAACACCTCAGAGAAAGTAGACACAATGACCGTCACTTCAGATGAGATGAGAATCATGAAACTGGTGTGGAAAGCAAGCTGCTGCATTTCAAGTGCTGCTCAAGCCCTTTTCTGTATTTTAAAAGGCAAGAAGTGATTTTTCTCTATTTTTCATGTCTTCACAGGTATCCAACCTTCTTTTGTTTGAAATTGACTCTTCTCCAGGATTATGTTACCATTGTATGGTGAGCAGATTTTCTTTTCCATTTTTTGCTTCAGTTTGTGGAATTGCCTGAAGGGAGATCACAGATTCCTCACAATTGCGTTGTGTTTTGTTTAGTCTCTGAACTTACTGTGAATGTCTAAAATTTGTCCTGCAGCATTGAGCTGCAACCAGTCATGGAAGTCACATGGAAGAAGTGGTGGGTTGATCCTGCAAGGCAAAGTGTCTGGGGTTCGAGGGTATGTTAGAGATTACTTTTTTTCCTTCGCTGACATGACTTCCCACAGCTGTAGGGTGACTAGTTATGTGGCGTTAATCTGGTTGCTTAATCATTATCTTCACCACATGAGCCCCGTTAATGTACACAGCCTCCAACCCAACCCAGAAGACCAGTGGTATCTACCCTAAATGCTTAAATGAGTTTAACATCTGAGTCTATATTTGTTTTCAACGTATTTTAAAATTGTTTTTTAAAAACATTAACCCATGTTTATCTAATTATTCTTATCTCTTTGTTACTTTATCGCTTGGTTAACATTAATTATCATTAAATATCAATAATTATAAATAACTTCTGTTGTATAAGTGACTGAATAGTGAAAGTCCCCAAGGGGCCTGGGGGTGCTGATGGATGAGAAGCTGGACATGAGCAGGAAGTGTGCACTTGCGACCCAGAAGATCAATCACATCCTGGGCCACATCAAAAGATGTGTTGCCAGTACGTCCAGAGAGGCAATTCTGCCATTTTACTCTGCTCTGGTGAGACCTCACCTGGAGTACTGTGTGCAAGTCTGGAGCCCTCAGTATTGGAAGGACATGGACATTGGAGCACCTTTGCTACAAGGACAGGCTGCGGGAGCAGAGGTTGTTCAGCCTGGAGGAGAGGAGGCTCCGGGGAGCTTCAGGTACGAGGCTTCTTGTACCTGAAGAAGCCTACAGGAAGGCTGGGGAGGGTCTGTTTACAAAGGCCTGGAGTGACAGGATGAGGGGCAATGGCTTTAAGCTGGAGAAGAGCAGATTTAAATTGGATATTAGAAATACATTATTTACTATGAGGGTGGTGGACCACTGGAACAGGTTGCCCAGGTAGGCCCCTACCCTGGAGATATTCAAAGTGAGGCTCAACGAGGCCCTGGGCAACCTGGTCTAGTTGAGGGTGTCCCTGTTGACTGCAGGGCGGTCAGACTAGATGACCCTAGAGGTCCCTTCTGGCCTGGACCATTCTATGATTCTACGAATTTCCAAAGGACTCATTTCACATGTTCCTCCCCAAAAGGATTTAGGATTGTCCTTTTGAGTATTGTCCTACCTGTGCCCAGGCATACCCACACCAATTCTGTCCTCCTCTTGCTTTTAAGTTTTTCTGTCTGAAGGAATCTCATCCAACTCTTGGTACAATGGACTATGTTAGCACCACGTCTCTGTGTCCAGCCAAGACCCTGTGAGAGTCTCCAGCACAAACGAATTCCTGGGAATGATATTTTGCTGCCAAAAGGGCATGGGGTACCTGGGGAGCCAGATCTGACTCTTTGCACTAGAAGACAAACAATGGTACACCTAATGGCCTGTGAGGGCCTTGAAGAGGAATCTTGCTAAGTTGTAAAAGACAATTGATACCCTGTCAGCACGTGAGAGATTAAAAACAAAAATAGCAGACTTACATGCTTTTTCCATGCCTTTGGAACTTCAAGGAGTGAACGCATTCATTTCCTTGCATATTGCATCCATCTGATTGCTTTTAGACATAGGATCAAATCTTTCCAACATTGATACCTATGGCAAAACTCACTCCGACTTCCATGAGATGGGGATTTGGTCCATAAAAATTAGTGTCTGGGGAGGAGGCATTGAAATAAATGGTGGTTGTCAAAGCACATTGGAATTTAGAACACATTTGTTGCAAAGATAGAAGCTCACTGGGGTATCTGATTGTCAGAGTCAATTTTATTTTCCTTACTGCACATATGCACATACTTGAACTTTGTCATGCTGCAAAGGGAAATAGCTCATTAGATTTCACTAAGGTTTCTTTAGAATTGTTTATACACTACAGTCAATAAAGATATTTTTTTGTTTAATAAATTAAATACTGGAATGACCTGTTCTATCAGGAAATCGAAGGAAGTGCATTTATCCCTGGTAAAGATGAAGCTCTACTTTACAGGGTGCCGAAAACCTGCAATGTGCATTATTTTTCAAATAGTTGAAAGATTTATAGTGGTAAATGGGTTCTTTTTCAGTCTCTTGATCATATTGCCTGCAACAAAGCGAATGTTACAAATAAAAATAAGAGTAAACCAAGAGCATTTCTACATTCTGTATTTTCAATTATGATTTTAACAGAAATGAATCACTTGTCCTTTTTTCTTTGGAAACAGTTTTACTTCCCTTTTCCCCACTGGACATATAATTTTGATTTATAAACACAGCAATCTGGAGCAAAGGGAAGTTTTAAACACAGTACCTACAGCTGCTGAGGCCTAGTTTTGTTTTGCTTAGAATTTTTATTTTTATTTCTTTACATTTTCACGTCAATTATTGCTTTCTGCGTTAGAGATTAAAAACATGTTTGCAGATGACATATTTTGCCCATTCTGAATTCACACAGGCCTAAGGTTTCATCTTTCACCCAAGGCCTCATTTTATAAACAAAGTGAAGAGTTCTTCCAGTTAAAATGTGCTTTTAACTGGGATAAACCTGTCTCCCAATGTTAAGACTTATAAATCTTCTCCACGGGGCTATTTACAATCCAGCTACTGCATGCTTACTTTATTGACTACGAATGAATAAATCAGTTTTCCACATCACCCCATTCTCTTTGCTGATGTTTTGATTTGGTGTCTATCCAAAAGTCTCTGATCATAGACACATGATTATAAAACCATCTCTCGCACTGAAAAATATTTAAGAAACAAGCAATGGAATTAACTTCTTTTAGATATTGTTTTACACTGCACATTTGAACTTGGGGATATACGTTTTTCACAGGGATCAGTTCTGCTGGGCAGAACACCCTGATAAGGCTGCAGAAGCCAAGAAAGTAAATGAAGGGGTTTTTATCATTTACTGCTTGGCTTGAGTTTCTACAACACAAAATCTATGCCTTTACCTCAACTGGGGCTCTTTGAGTGGATGCAGGTGACCCTACCCTTTAAAGATTTTTAAATCCTTTAAAAGAGTTTCATAGGGCTGTTTTGATAAAATCAGGACTTTTTTCATATTGCACCACTCAGGTGGGATTTTGCAAAACTACAAGAGGGAAAAGGATTGGTCATCAAAGCACTACAGTGTTTCCCCCCCTATTTCCTGAGTATTTAAGAAATACAGAAAACTGTTTCCATTCACAACTTATCCTTGAATTTTGAAAACAACCTGTAAAAGCCTGTGGAAGATTTCTCGAACTGCTGGGAAACGTTTTATACACTAGGATGAGAGACTGCCGTGGGTCTCAGTAATAGCATTTGCCATTCTTTTCTCCCTGTCACTTTAGGGAGAAGAGGCATTTCTAGATTGGAATCTACTCCTTTCCTCTGAACCCTGGTGGAATGCAGGGCTAGAGGGAGCCTGCAGAGCGCAAGCAGCATCTAGTGATGGAAATAACACAAGGACCAGCCTTGAGAGGTATTTGATCTCACAGGAAAAGAGCCCCTGAGAGGTGAGCATGACGGAATTCAAACCCCAGGTGAAGCCTTTGCTCAGCTCCAAAGGCAAAACCCAAATCTGATCCCACAGCTCATACAGAGGTGAAAGACCACAGCAGTGTGACACTTTATGATTCCCCATGTAGGACAGGTAAAACACAGTTTGTAGATTGTAAAGAGGACAAGTGTCTTTTTGATTTTAGAGATCAATAAATAGTTTAAGGAAATGTGGGATGTGCAGAGAACAGGGGATAAGCTATCTTGTAAGATCTTGTTTTCGTTACTCTTGATCTTGCAGAGATTTATGATATCAGTATTACCTATTCCAAACAATGTGTCTTTTTGATTATACTCAACTAAAGTCTATGCACCTGAAATGGTTACATTACATTTCCTGAAACTGAATTCCTATATTTTATTATCTGGAATAGAGAAGGACCATGCTTGCCCACATTATTCTTCAGATTATCCTCAGTTTTGTTCCAAGGGAACCAGATTTTGTTGTGCACTGACAGATGTGCCTGACAATTCTATCTTAATTATATTAAGTAATTCATAACATATTTGGAAAATAAATCAGTCACTGAAATTCCAGGTAATATTTCAGGGCCCCTGTCTTGTTTGGGTCTCTGTGGTAGCAGTAAAGGTGTCAAGGAATTTGATTGAATTCACAATATAATTTCAAAGAGAGAGCCATTAGAAGGTAACACAGGATCGGCTTGAGCTGGTCTCACTGATGATTTTGTGCTGTCTGCCATTTCCCTTCTCTTACTTTGCGGAGTGAAACATGGAAGAGATGTTCCGTGGGGACATGGTGCATGTCAGGCCCTCGATGGCAGCCTTGTTACAGGATTTACCTCCCTTCTGCAGTGCGACTGCTGCCCATCTAACTCCGACCCTGTTCCTGCATCGCCTCAGGTAGGAGCACCGTTGCACTGTGGCATCATTGTGTAATTTGGTGATGGTTTGGCCAAAAGAGAACTGAGGACTATTTCACTCACCCAGTATTTCAGTTGTCCTCTTTTTCTCTGCACTGGCTTTATAGGAGAGTGATAAAACACTGAGAGGAGCAGCACAAATCAGGTGAATCTAGGCCTCTGTTTTGTATTCAATGTTTTCCTACAACAGCCATCAACAAAGACCACCAAGACATGAATAATACAGCCAATAGAAACTAAAAACCAAGCCAGAGGAAGTCCAGCAATTGTCCATCATAGAGAGAAATGAGAAGATTCAAATTTTGAGGCAGATTATCCCTCTGGCACTATTTCAGATGGGAAAAAATACTCTAGAAAAACAGAACAGAACAGTAAAATCCTGAAGAGCAGTAACAGACAAGACGCTAGCTTACACACCTCCTAAAAATAAAGAATGAGACTTTGTCCTGGAAAACACCAGCAACTGACCTGTCACAGAGACAAGGAGACATGGTGCAGAGAGATAGTGAGAATACTAAAAGAATGATGATATCACAAGTAAAACAACGGTTACAGGGGAAGCTGAAGACAAATGGTAAGGGAGCAACTACAACAGATGTTTTCCCTTAAGATCATAAATGAAAACAGAAACCCTGATGCACAGGAGCTTTTCCGGAGAAATATATCTATATCGGAGCACAAAACACGAAGAAAAAAGGCAAAACAGTATCCTTTTTGCAAAGGGAATTAAGGCAAATACCCAGGTACCTAGTGATGGGTTATTTTTTCCAGGGGCAAAAATCACATCCCTTCCCACCCAGATGTGCTGGGATGTCTTCATGCCTGGCTGACCAAGGGTGAGGCATCTAGCCTGAGGTTTGGCCTGAGGTGGCGGTTGTGCCATGGTGGGAAGGAGACACCGTGTTACATGTGCTGATGCTCTCCCTTAAATACCCATAACTGCCCATTACAAAGTTGCTGACGGGACCTTGGTTCTCACCCACAGTGTCTGGTTCTGTATCCCCAGGATGCAGTTTTCTTGAGCACGTTGTAATGCTCACAATACATTGTATCCTGGTTTATGTACAGACAGGTTAAGGCACCCACAGATACAACTAAAATTTGAGATCCCTGCAATTTTCATTGCGGAGTTTCTTGTCAAGAGCAAGACAATTCCCCCTTGATGGGGCAACGCTCTACGGACAAGGAGGGCCAAATAGCATCCTTTCCAAATCATCCACCTTTAGTCCTGTCATCAATTAAAGAAAAGCTAAAGCATTCCCCAACCCTCCCCTCCCACCATGGCTAGAACAGGCTGACTCTTCCCGTCTCCCCCTGCCCACAGCCGCTGCCAGCCCATCTTCTCCAAGGTCTGCTGGGGTACTGCCGGACCCCTAGGTGCTGCAGCTTGGGCCCTGAGATGCCCCTTGGAAGTCACAGCAAGTTGTATGTGAAGTGCCAGAGCTCCTATGGCTGCTGGTGTGTTACCCCATCCCAGCAGGTGAGCCCACAGCTGGAGCTGTGGGGCTGCAGGCAGGCATCCACAACCCCGGCTGGCTTTCCACGTGGTTCTCTGCTCCTTTTTTTTTCCCCTAGAACATCCACATTTGATCTCTGCTCAGGAAAAAATGCAGCAAAAAGTGCTTTCTCAGACCAACTCCCTTTCAAGGCTGACATTATCAGTATGGAATACTCGCAGGGCTATTGGGTGTCCGGAAGAGGCGATGGCTGGGATCAGAGTGTCCTGTTCAAGCCTAATCCAAACATCTCCCCAGATTTGGCACAGCCTATCAGGAAAGGTAATTTAGCACCTGGGGAAGATAGGGTTTGGAGCCTGCATTTGGCAGACCAGCCAGCCACCTCTGAATGGACCTTCCAGATGAGATATTCTGTCACAAAAAAAAGTTTGTGGAGGTGTTAAGTGCAAAAGCATTCCTGAACCAATAGCAAAAAAAATCGCAGTGTTGCCAGGAAAGAATAGTTTTCTCTGTGTTTTTCAAAATGTTGTTTGCATAAATAGCTGGGAAAGAAGGAAATATGAGGCACGGGCGAGGGGAGAAAAAACAGCCCCACTGTGATTTTCGCAGTTCTGATAAACATGGTACAGATGCAGGAGAGCTCTGGAAACCATCTGGTAGTGCCATCAGTGTGGTGTGTGATCTGCTGGGCTACGGACATACCTGCTGGGTACAGGAGGGTGACAGAGCTTTGTGCTGCATATACAGGTGTGTGTATGGGGATCACTGAAAGAGACAGTGGATACAGGTTTAATGAGCCCAAGGAACGTAGAGAGCCCGTGCCCCATTTCTGTAAATGACTTCTTGTTGGGGATTCAAGCCAATGTCAGGGCAACACTGCAAGAAATCACCATTCCTCAGCCCAAGCACTGTAACCACCTTTGAATGCTAGAGCCTAGGGCTCGTCCTGGTGGTGTAGCGTAAGTCTGGCCCCAGGACAGCCCCATGGCCAGCACAAAGCTCCACAGAACCTTGCCAGAGGTGGGTGGGAGACTGTTATGGGCCATAACTCAGTCTCAGTGCCAGCACACGGAGTCTACAAGCATTGTTTAACAGGACTCTCAACTTAAATTTTTCTGCCTATTTGGGAAAAAAAAAAAGGCAATAGAAAAGCTGAATGCTCACAGTTTGAACCAACAGGAGAGCTGACCATGAACAGATTTGTGAAACATCATAGCACTGTTATTGTGGGTTTCCAGTTGCAGAACCACAAATGAAACTGACACAAGTTATAATCAAATAAGAAGTAAAGGACTGGAAAAAAAATAAATAATTCTGGTCAACATTGTTTTATGAACAATCAGTCTCTTTGGACAGATCTGATTTCATCCTCTGGTGAGATTATAAACTTGTTTGATAAAGGTCACTGCATAAATGTAACAGACGTTTTAAGGCTTTTGACTACTACAAGACATTCAGACTTTCAAAAATTGCACGCTGTAATACAGCATGTGAGGTACTGAATCGTGTAAAGAGCCAACCAAGCATCAGGGCCCACAGAAAGCACTCATCACCTGAGCAGCTGGATGCTCTAAACTCCTCTTCACAGTAATCAGGAGAAATGACTGGCTGCAGAAATCTCTGTGTTTCAGGAAAAAGGGCCATCCAGATGTGTTTAGGGTTTATTAAGCATCTGCAAAGAATATCGCTCACCCAGCCCCAAATTCATTAGCCTACAACGGCAATTAAATTCTACTTGGGATATTTCCAAATTAAATATTTTTGGGAGATATTGAAGAGACACCGGGATTCAGTTTCTAAGATTAAAAAGGGGAAAACCTGCTAGTTTGAGGAATAAATGTTAAAGAACACAAATGGGTTTGGGTTTGACTGTTAGAGCAATTCTTCCTTAAATCTGAACTTCCTGAATTTAAATGCCAATAGCATTTGAAAACCATTCTGAACAAATATGTGTCCTTTGCCATTGTAACACCACTGTACTAATACTTCCTAGTTTTCCTCCAATGTTTCACAGTAAGCAGAGTTCTCATTTCAATATACTTCTGTCATTACTTTGAAGTAGATCTCTGCTTAACAGTTCCACATAATCTGTGAATCATGAGCTTCTTCCAGTATTTTTATTGTTAATTGCCATGCAAACAAAATTAAAAATTTGGGGGGTGGGGGGAGGAGAGAAGGAAACACCTTCTGTTTTTATTTTAAGATTGTAAAAGGTCCCCCCCCACAGGAGAAGCTAAATCACATCACCCTTGTGAAAACTGGAGAGAATAATGTGAGTATAAACTGAAGTGAAAGAGAGCTGGATTTTTCCACCAGTTACAGAGTAGCAAATCAAAAACAGCAATTTCAAAAATAAAATTATTTTTTCCTGAGAATGTTATTTATTTTTCTGAACCTATTCTTATTTATCATTTCTGTAGCAGAAATACTGGCTTTGTAACCTACAATGTTAGTGTAATAGAGATGAAATTCAATTAATTGGTTACTATACCTCCTTGATATTATGCACTTTTAACCAGATTTTGTTATTCTAAGCCAAAACCATGAAATAATTACAGATAACTGAAAAAGAAGCCATAGCTTGCTTTGTAGCTTAAATTTTAGGCAGAGTGTATAATTTATATAAAGGATTGGAGAGGCAGGGGACAAACGAGAAGCCCTGGTTTGTGTGAGTACAGCACAGTTTGTTCAAACTCAGTGACCAGAGAAGTGTTACTGGATGACAGGAGCATGGAAGGTCGATGGTTGGCCATGTATTGAGCAGTAGCCCAAGGGACTAATGGGGTAATTCTCCACTTAATTGGTACAAGAGCCTGGGGATATAACAAGAGGGCAATTTTTAAATTCAGATTTGGATTCCTGAGGAGAAAGGAGGGCGCTGAAAGTACATTGCAGTGATCTACCAAATAGCATCCATTTCCCTTAGGTGTCTGAACGACCCACCACTGTTTGTCCTCAGCCTTGCCCTCTCTTCTACTGAGCATTGACCTGACTGAGACCCTTTCTTTCAAAAAACCCTCTTCTTCTCTGTCCTGCTGTACAATGTGGCCTGTCTAAGCACTGCGCTGAGCCCCGTCAGGCAATACCTCAAAGAACAGTGGAGCAAACCCACCTGGATCAGCAGCATAACCTCGCATCTTTGTGCTGATGCCCATGGCACAGCCTGGCAGTACCTGGCTCTCCTTATTGGAGCCAGATCTTCCTTCCTGTAACTGCTGCTGGGGATTCAAAGTGTTTCTGCTTTCCCTCTCACATCCCTATGGGCTAACCACACACTCTTGCTATTGCTGTTCTGTAACTGCCTTCAAAAGAAAACAAAATAGAGGAAAAAAAAAAAGGCTCAGAAATCCCCTAACTAATTTTATCAGCTAGAGAGTTGGCAAGCAGAAGTGCATGTGTTGTAGAACTGAAACAGGTGTGGTCTGAGCATTTTCCACATTTGGTCTTGGCAAAAAATATCAACAGAGGGTATTAATTCCTCCATGCTGATAACGGGAGCTTGGAATCCGTTATCTGAAATAAAAATTCTTAGCAGAATTCCTCACATATTCAAATGGAAAAGAAAAACTGATAATGATATTTTTCCTTTTTTTTTTTTTTTAATTTTGTTAGGAACCTTTTCTAAATGCACTTTGTGTGTGACTTTTATTGTTTGTTTGTTTAGTTTGCTTTACATGTGAAATCATCCCTGCCCTTCTCTTTGAGAATGAGCTGCAGCCCGCAGCTCTGTCTCTTCCATTGGAAGTCCCCAAATCCATGTGAGTGTTCCACACACCAGCCCACCGGCCATGGGAAGAGGATACCTGTTCTGGCTGTGTTTTAGGAGAAGAAAAGATGGCCCATTTCTCTTAGGAAAGACAAGATTTGCTGCCGGATTTCATGCTCTGACTCCCAGATGGACAGATGGCCTCTGTGCCATGCCAGGGGAGAGATCAAGGTCTCTCCTGTACAGTCTCTGATCTGTGTGTGGCCTTGCACCAAAGCTGGGGCTTTAGGGCTCGCAGAAACCAGGCAAAGCAGCAGAATGTTCGTAGATTTGCAGATACTCAAGAAGCACGGTTCTTCAGACCTAAACTATGTTTCAGTGGTTTCTTCCTGTTACATTTTTTCTGTAAGGAGAAATAGTACAACAGTAGTAAATTATCTTTGGGGGTTTGGGTTTTAAGTTTTGGGAGTTTTTTTTTATTCCTATTTCCCCAGTTATTCTTTGGTGAATATGACCGTAGAGTTTAAATAGTCCAACTGAAGTTTATACGCAATATGATGTTTATCCCAGTCTGCAGTCTGAATATTTGAGACATGGATTTTGTACCCCAGCACATGTTGTGACTCCGAGTGCCCTATAAACATTACATTTCCATCCTGTTTGATATCAAACTGCTCAGCTTGTTTCTGGGGTTCCCGAAATCCTCCCCTAACTGCTCTCTTTTTCAGCACTATCATTTGTTGTTATCTAAGTCTGAGGGCTGGACTCAGTTCCTTTCAGTTCTTCAGCATCTTAACATCATCTGCAGAGTTTGGGTAATTTAATGCTCTTTAGTTTTGCCTTCAGGTTTGCTTTGATCCCTCTGTGCTTGATTTGGTGACATTTCCGGTGGCATTCTTCTCCCCGCCGGCCGAATTCACCTCCCTTCACACAACGCCTGTCAGTCACTTATCCCCCAACTCGGTGTCTTGGTAGCAGGTCCCATAGGAAAAGCCAGCAGTAAATGGGGTGGGTGTGGGGAATTCTCAATTAAGAGCTCAGCCACGTTTATTTCTGCACGTACGGGCTTCAGTAGCCTTCTTCATTCAGTGGCCAAAGAGAGTGCGGTGGGAAGCCCGTAACCCCTAGATGGCCAGAGGATCCGAGCTTATTCCGAGGCAGAGCTCTGGAGGGGTGAGGTGATGCCAAGGGCCCGATGTGATGCTTTGCTGTATGAAATCCCAGCAGCTTCTGCCAGCTGCAGCAGGACTGGGCTGTGTGGGCGCCAAGCCGCGGGGCCACACACAGTCTCCAAGGCTCAGCACCCACACGGACAACCAGGGCTTTTTTTTTTTTTTTTGTAAAAAAAAAGTGAAGGAAAAAAAAAAAGCTGAATCAGGCTCTCAGAGCCTAACCAAAAAACATGCACATAAACTATAATTTTTATTATGAAAACTCTGGTTGGGAACAGAGATACTGTAGAAAAGCTGGAGAAGGGGGGAAATATTCCTCGTGCTAAAAGCAAGCTGGAGTTCATGGCGTTTGACCACAATAGTTTTCTTGGCTGCTATGGTTCTATGACTGATTTAAGAGGGTTTAAGGTTAATAAACCATAGTTGCATGTTATTATCTGTGCAGCTCTTGCACTCTTGCTAGCAATGTCATTTATTCATAGATTTATGATGATCACCATACTAGTATAGAGGTTATGGGTTTTTTAGGAACATTTGCTGGTAGAGGGGAAAAATGAGAGCGCGCCGGTGGGAGAGAGACTTGATCTTCTAACCTGTAGTGCTGCTACATCCAGGCCATAAAAGTCATTGGTCCATAACCTGGCCCAAAACCTAGAATGCACAAAAAACCCCAAACTTCTTCTCACCTAACAAGCATAACCATAAATTCAAATGTATTAAACAGCATTGCTGGTTTCAACATGACTGACTGATGGGTGGGTCATGAAAAGCATGGATAAGTACAAGAAGAAATAGCAAAATTAAAATGCTGTCCCTTGGCAAAAGAGGTAGTCTTTGCCTTTAATAAATTCCACAATAATTAATTTTTTTTAAGAGGAAAAAAGAAGGGTGGTGCTTTTTTCTCTTTTTATTTTAGCCTTTCATTGCTTCAAGGCTTTAAAACCATACTATAAAAGCTGAAGAATATTAATCCGTCATAAAAATCTTAACACACGATGATATAAATGACAGGAAAATGATCTACAACAGTGTTAAACCACAGAATAATTATTAATTATTAAAGCCTTAGCTCCAAAATATTCTAAAGGAGTTTTCCTGCTTTCTATTAGGTCAGGAAGAGAAAAATGTAAGAAAGAAAGAAAAGCCTATAGTCCGTTTCCAGTCTCTCATGCTTTCTGAGCTGAACTCTGCATACAAATCTATATTTGTAAGACACCCTCATCTACCAGTTAATCAAAGCCCTGGAAATTCAAGGAAACCTGTGTTTATGGAAATCTGGCATTTCTGTAAAGTTTTGAATGAGAGCTAAATAGAGCAGTTCATCTCATTGAAACTAATGGCTTCTGCCAAGTGGTTTTGCAGCGCTGGGTCTTCTGGCACAGTCAGCATTTAGGAATTCATTTATGAGCTGGGTTAGCTGGAGACTCTGGAATTCAAATTTATGTCTAAGACTTAGTGGTTTATTCCTGATAGGTCTCTGTAAAGAAATTGTAATCAATTTACCAAACTGGAACTTTGTAATATACAGAATAGAAAGCTAGCCTTTTTTGCCTTTTTTTTTTTCGTGATTTAGGGCTTGGGATTTTTTTCCCCCCTTTCCCCAGTGGACAATTGCAAACTGTACACATGTACACTGTGTGGCTGAAGGGGGCTTTTTAATCACCCATTCATACTCGCTTTTGAAAAAGCTTTGTCCTTGTGCTCTTGACTTGACTTCCTACGGGCCTGATCCTGCTCCTGCTGGAAGTGCTCACATTTTCCTGCGGGGGAGCAGAATCTCACTTCGGATGAAGTCACAGTTGCACATAAAAAGCAGAGAAGAGTGTGACTTGTCACACAAGTTGATTTTATTTCAATCAGTATTTGCACAAGCAGGCAGCCAGGGTCCATTAAGTACTTGGTTGATTTGCTTAAAAAAATGTATGTCTCCAGGAGCTGGCCAGCATATTTGAATATTGGCTTTTTTTCTGAGTCATAAAAACCTAGACATTTTTAGCAAGCAATGAACAAGAATTGCTTTACCCTTTCAATGCAACTATAAATTTGTTCCTTTTTTCCCCTTTTAGAACTCCTTTGAAGAACTCATTGAATAAATTAACAACTTGGAAAGCTGCCTGCCGTTTTCGTTGGCTTTGGTTTTCAGGGAGTTGCTTGGTAAACAAAAGTCAATGGATTCAAACAGTAACAAAGTAATTTAAATGATTAATCAAGTGTTAAAACTAGCTTAACCTCTCCTGTTTTACAAACTCTACATCACCCTCACTAAACTAATAGAGGAATAAGACACCCGTCTGGAAATCTCATCTGAAATATTAGATTGAGAATCAAAAATTCAGCCAAGCAATGTGGTTTGTAGGGATATCCTGGCGGATAATAAATTGCATTAATCTTACTTAAATTTTCCATCTAAATCATGTCTTGAGACTGTATTGCACTGAGGGGAATGTGCCTCGCTTTGAATGCATTGTGCTACTGAAAAGGTTATTAAAAGGGGAAAAAAACAGATAATGACTTTTCTTGTTTTTCTTCTGACTACTTTTTCCAATATTGAGGAACCTATGTTAAATATTGTGGCACCTAATGAAAAAAGTCTGCCTTCTCCTGCCAGTGCTTATGTTTTCTAATAGAAGATAAGAAACTCACATACTCAGAACAGTTGAGGCAATTTTTTTCTGGCCAGAAATTATATGTGTGGACAAAAATAACCCCAGAGTTTTCCCAGCATCGTCAGAGCTAAGTATTTTCCTCATCTTGCTCATTCAGAAGAATTTCACTTTTCCAGCTACCCGGAGTATGAAAACAATATCAGAAAAGCTCCCCTGGGTTTTTTCACCGGCTTGCAAATCTGAAAGAAGTCCAAAGGTTATGAAGTCCTGCCCATCTTTGCTGCTTCTGCCCACCACCTACCATGCCAATGTTATTTCCTAGGTCTTAAACGAAGTAGAAGATACTACAATGAAAGGTGGAGTTGATTAAAGGCACGACCCCTTGTTAATTGGGAGTGGTGCCCTTGCCTGCATCAAAGGGTGGGAAGCGGAACTCTGCAGGCAAGATCATGGTTCTACGTGGTGAGGTTGTCATCAAGGCTGATGGAGGGGACCATACCAATATCCTGAGATTGGACACATGCCTGGACAGGGGCTGTGATGGGCAGGAGAAGCTCTGAGGCTCCTGTTCAACTCAAGCAGCCAAACAAGGAGTGATGCCAGCGTGGTGGCAAGGAGACCAAGTCTGCTGGTGTCCAAGGAAGCTGCTTCCACTGGGTTTTGGTGTCATGCCCAAGGTCCTCACTCAGCTATAGGGTGAGTGAGTACACCTTGCGGAGGAAGCTGCTGCCAGTTGGCACCAGAGAAGCCATGGAAGTACTGTCGGTGTGGGACACCGCCACGGTCATGGTTCTGTCTGGGGAGACGGGAAGGGACAGAGAGATGACAGAAGGAATAAGTCCCCAGGAATCAGCAGGCCTGACTGATGTGCTGGTTAGACAAGGCGGCAGTGTGGCTGCTGCCAGAGCTGTCCACAGAAAGATGCGATTATCACCAAACACATCAGCAACCACATCATTCGGGGCGGAGAGGAGAATTATTTCTAAAGACCATTACACAACAGTGTGCAATGTCATGCTGATGAGCAATTTTGTCTGCTTCCTATGAAAAAGTGGCCTTGGAAGCCCTGAAAAGTGTTCAGCAACTTCTGCCAGTATTTCATCCCGCAGTCCCAAGTCTTCTCACAGAATGCTGTGAGAAGAAGAGTGCGCTGAGCTGGTCAGAAATAAGCCTTTCACAAAGGCTGTCCACTCCGCAAACACTGCAGTCATCACGGCAAAGCTCTGCTGGCTTTTCGGAGCCCCACAAGAAGGGCTGACTGTCCCAAAACAATGTTTTTCACTCTTTCTGCAGCATCAAAAGCCCAAGATATGTCAGATCTATTTTCCACCCAAATTGTTTTTGCACAACTAGGAAAATACTGAACCAGCAAATTCTTCTTGGGAAACAAATTCCCATTAAAATCAATGAGGCAAGCTTCCCACTTGTTTTTGTGGAGTTTTGTTATGTATTAAACAGCCTCATTTCACTTGTATTTAGGACTAACAACACTTTAATATGCTGCTGCTAAGTTACAAATCAAGCATAAAAATGAGTCGTCTGAGCTCAAAGTTTGTACCGTTCTTTACAAAATTGTTGCAATCATCTCCAAAGTGACTTGCTAAACTCAGGTAAATGACAATTAAAATTATGCTTCAGAGGTAGCAAATACTTTCAAGGCACCTGAAGAGTCTTAATTCTTCCCTGAAGTCCAGATGCACAGAAGTGGGAAATGGAGGGGAGGGGAGCAATTTAAAAAACAATGAGGCTTTTAAAAATCAATTTGTTCTCATTTAAAGTCATAAACTCTGAAATAGCAATCTGATTTCATTTCAGGAGAGGATTAATGTTGCCTGGGTGGGTTTGCCCTTCCTTTTTTTGCCTTAATCCATTTGGATTTGCGCCGAGTGCAGCCTTTATTGAGGTTTACAGTGCCTGAGTTGGAGTAAGCATATTACCATGTTGGGCTTCTCGTCCTCTGGATACGTTCTCAGCCTTGGCTTCATTTTGCTATAAGGTTTTGGGTTTTTTTTCTCTCTGGGAAGGTATCATAGATATATATGCTTGAAGGTTAGGCAAGTTCTGAACAACTGTTCCAAAAATTCAGCAAATTCCAATTCAGAACTAGAATGTATGTCCCCTTGTGAGTCATACCATGAATTGGACCCATCACCCATCCACCTCTAGGCTTGCATCCTGTATTTATAGGGTTATCTTTCCTGGGAGAGGGCCAGGGCAAGCAGCAGGAACCCTTTCCACCCCTGGGTTTCCTTCACGTTGAGTATTGGGGTGCAGAGCCAGGGTGCCGGCACAGTCCTTACCCACTGCCAGGGAATTCCCCCTGCCCAGAGCAGGGTGTGAATGGCAGTGCCGGCCACATCCCTCAGGAGCGATGCACAGGTCGGAGTGTGCGCTGGGAGCCCATCTCCTGCAGATCAGTGCTGTTCTGACATCCAACGGCACGGATTCACAGAGCTCCCACTGATCTCCGGGATCAGCTTCCTGCCAGCCCTAAAGGGCTCATCTGGTTTTAATGCCCAGAGTGATTTGTTTTCTTTATGGACAGTGTGGTTGCAAAACCATGTTGTTTAAGATTAAGCTTCTTTCATCTGGACAATGGCAGCAACAACAACAACAAAGAAAAAAATGCTTTTGAAAATAACGAAAAAAATCAAGTGGGTTTTTTTGGGGCTTTTTTTTTTTTTGGTATATAAAAGAAAGTAATTACATCCAGGCATCCAGGCTGACCACAAATGCCAAGTTTGTTCTTGATGCAGTTTTAACTGGCTGAAATATTATTTCTAAATAAACAGAGTTTAAAATGGAAATTCTGACAAAGCTTTGACTATATTGCTATTACTATCGTGTTAAATCATTGTTATTGTCCTAGTGGTGTCAGTGCATGGCTACAATAGCCTGTGGAATGATGAAAGCTCAAACTCAAAAAGCTCAGCTTCTCATATAAACTTTGGAGTATTCATCTAGAGGAGAATTACACCCACCCAACTTTTTAGCATGAAGTCATACTGGATTTGTTATAATAAACAAATTATTAGATACAGCTTCTCTCTTAAATCATTTATACACTGTTTAGCTATTCAAGGACCTCTGGTTTGTTTTCAGTACCCATACACTATCTCGGGTGTTCATCACAGCAGTAATAGTTGGTCCAGTGATTTAATAGAGTGATGTCTGCACTGACCTTTATTTCTTGTTTTGCTGGAATTTCTTACTGGAATCTTTCAGCGGGGATTTTTATTTGGATGTCAGCTGTAGCAAAAAGTCTTCAGCAAGGTATATATGGTTAGATTTGATTTAGATCAATTATTTGAGTATTAGCACATTTGGAAACCGTGGAATTAACTTGGTGAAAGTGTGAGTATGGTGCTAAAACTGTACCACAGAGAGCTGGACTCTCCTAACTGAAAAGATATTTTTCTGTCTCACGTGGGCTTGCAGATTTTTATTAACAAAATTAAATTCACACTCTTCTCATCTACTGTCACTTGGCAGCATCTACCACAAATATTTATGATGGTGTCTTCTAGCTCCTGCATATAGTAGTCATGCAAGCAATAAGTAGGAATACCCTCTAGTTTCTGCTGAGAGATCATCCAACTGGGCCTTGTCATTGAGAAGCACCACGGACATAAAGGAAGAAAAACAAAGTTTCTGCCCCAAAGGGCTCCCAGTGCTGCCTGCTGGTGGATCAAAGCCCCACCGCCCCAGGTGAGGAAGTTGGGACCCACACTGGGCACACAAACCCACTGCTCTTCCTGAGACAGTGATGCTGCACCACATTCAGCATCATCTGCTGGCATTTCCACTGTGAAAGAGGCAATTATTTTTGCACGTACATGCAAAAAAGGTTCATGTTTTGTGCCCAAAGACCTGCACAGGTTATGGATTTTAAAATTGTAGGTTTCAGCACTTCTTTACCATTAACAACCAAATCTCACTGTCTACCCTGCTCCTTTCTGTCATCTTTTGCAATCCATTAGGACTGGATGGTGCATGTTGAGATAGCGGTTCTGTGGAAAACAAAAAGTGAAGAAACAACCCACCCTCGGAGCCCATGGGTGCTGCAGTCCCCCTGGCTGTGCAGCCGTGTGTAAGCATCAGTTGTCCTGCCCTGCACCTCCACGAGCGAAGGTGCTGCTGGTGCAAATTCATCACTTTAAGTGGATTGCTGACAGGGGGTTATTTGTGGAAGCCTGTGTCTGAGGAATATGTGTATATACACAGCGCAGCTCACAGGAGGACATAGACACCGCTGTCACAGAGCAAAACCATCCAGCGGGCTTTGTGCAAAGCCAATCTTTTTGTCTTGGAGGAACCAAGCCTTGAAAGATCCTTGGCAGTAGGTTGAAAGCTCTCATCTAATCTCTGGTGAAAACGACTGTGGTGTCCAGGTGCTACAGCTGGACAGTTTACCTTGCTCTGTGCATTGCTACTTCCTTCCTGAAACAATAACGAAACCCTATCAGCCTACTGCGACGGCCACTAGGAGGAATATTTCTTCCCCTTCTGTCAGCCAGTTGGTATTTCTCTCTGTTCTGTCTCTCCATATTTGCCTTGTTACATCCCTTCTTTCCTCTGAA
>VXBJ01005536.1:698852-727089 GCA_013400055.1 Nycticryphes semicollaris | reverse complement strand
GAGAGATGGGGTCCAGTGCCTGCTTGCCCCTTCTGCCTGTGAATGACAAGCCAAGGCAGAACACAGATGGACAACATTCCTTGACCATCCTCATCTTTGGACACAGACGGACAGATGGGTTTGGACAAAAGAAGGAGGAAAAGCTGGAGAAACTAAAACTGTTCCCAGCCTTTCATAACCCACTACTTCTAGTACCCCCTCCTTTGGAAATTATTACTTGTGGCCACAGGGCACTACCTACAGCTCTGCAGGCAGTAGGCCCCAGGGACACCAGAGTCAGCACATCCCTGGGCCAGGAGCATTCTGCTGCCGGGAGGCTTCTCTGCAGCAGTTTACTGTGCCCAGGAAAGAGATGGAGTAGCCAGGCTGCCCTCAGTGTCACCACATGGAGGTCATGGCAGGAAGCATCCATCCTCACCTCTGCCCACAAAACACCGAGCTTGGTCACAGATTCAGGGTATGAAGGTCCTTGGGTAGGGACGAGATCCTCTTTGGTGTAGACCCCAGGGTGGGCTGGGCTCGTAGAGCTTGTGCCTACCATAAGCTGGTTTTAGCAAGCATCTGTCCATCTGTGGATGGCCTGTCTAAAGTCTCTAAACTTTCTGGCTTGCTGAGCGGGGCACATTAAAAAAGGGCTTACTACCAAAGGTGCTGGCACCTGCAGTTTTCTCAGAAGTTATTTCTTCTTAGTTGTTTTCCCCTAACTGAATATTTTCTTGCCTTATCTGTTTAGTTTTTCAGCATTCATTCTTGTAATTTAATTAGAGAAAAAGGTGGTGCTCGGAACAAGACAGATAGAAAGCAAAACACACAAAAAAAATAAAAGAAAGGAAAAAGCCTTAATTTCCAATAGCTCAATTTCAGCTTATTTTAGTGAAATAATCCAAGTTTGGTTTCCCTTTATGCCTGAAGGAAAAAAAAAGACCTGAGTTCTCATTAGTGTGGTGCTATTCATGAGATCTCTGGTTCTTACTGCACTTGCTAGAGCCTAAATATGAAGTGCAGAGAGGTGCCAAACTGAGTGAAAACATGTTTTTCTGAGCAAGAAGGCAATTAGGGCTGGGCTTGATACAGACCTGACGTTGGCTGGATGGCTGCTGTGCCGCAGAGCTATTGTCCCTTGTCCCACAGCAATGACAGGCTGAATCAAATTATTATTCTTCTCCAAACTTCCCATTCTGGGGTAAACCATACTCAGTTTTAATCCTGGCTGCGACTATACTGGGCTGCACTAAAACCTGGAGGTGAAAGAATTCCAAATGTCAAGACAGTCTAAATACAAATCTGGCCCTGGATTTACCATTAGGATGTGTCTGTGGCCCCCATCATCAGAATGCACTGTAATTAATAACAGCCAGGGTAGGGGGTTTCACCCCCAGTGGCACTTTGTAAGAATGGACATACTGTTTCTCCTGTGCTGCAAATGAGGGAACTAGGGCACAAGTTAGCTCGTTTTACACCATTTGTCTCATCATCTGTTGCCCAATGGCCACTTTGGTGGGTCACACTTGGCCCACGATGGAGTCCAGCACTGGCAAGAAAGCCACAGCTTTGTATTTGAATTAGTACTGCAATGGCAGCCTGATTTACAGACTTTTGTGCTGCTGGGGTCAAAAATTAAGTCACTTTTCAGTCGAGTGGGCAGACCTGCCAACTGTAATTAAAAGCTTTCCTTTGAAATATGTGTCAGACTTTACACATGGTGAAAAGTGCTTCTCACAATATGAGCTTTCAGGCTGCTGCACTGAACAACCTCCATGCGGCTAACCACTTCTCTGCTGGGTCCCAACAGCATCTGTTCCTTTGCCAACATTTTCCTGGCATCCCACCGAAGTCAGTGGAGCGTGCCGTGCTGCCAGGTAGGACCAGGAGCAGTTAAGAGGTTAATGGTCTCCATCTGACTTCAAATAGTATGGCAAACCCCAGAGGTGAAGCGAACAGACTGCTATCAAACGAGGAAAACAGATAGAGCTTGTGATGACTTGAGTGATTGTAGGAGAGGTTCTCTCATGCAGATGATTCTCTTTCCAACCCTTCTCCAGGTCGTTTGCTGGCTGGCTGGGAGTTATTGATCACAGCCTGCATGAGAATCTGAAAACCCCTAATTCAGGGAAGCAATCAAAGGTAATTGTGTCCCTGAGTCACCTAGGCTCTTATGAAAACCCCAGAGTTCTCTCCCTGCTCTGGAAGGAGCTACGTCCAAGACTTCACCGATTGCCCAGCAGATCTAACCCCATCCTGGCTGCCCCTCAGCCCCACACTCCAGCTTCAGGGGGGTGGGGTTTCCTGCAGCACCCGCTGTTTCTCAGGTGGATTCAGCTGTCTGTGGAGAGTCACACAGAAGGCTTTCTTGTGAGATTTCCAGAGCTCCTGTCTCCAGCCAAGTCAGAAATACTGCAAGCGCAGCCACCTTGTGGCATTGGAGTATCTGCGCTTTCGGTCCCGGGAGACAACAGGAAGCACAGAGTCAAGCCAAAATTTAAAATAAATACATAAAAGTTAAGCAAATATTTTTGAACCTCTCCAGCAGGTTTGGGTTTTGTTTGATTCAAGGTAATAATAATACTTAGCACTTACAGTGTAGTTTATAGTTTGAAAGCCCTGTACAGACTTTAACTACTTAGGTTTTGGGCAATGGTCTGGATCAGCTCATGTTTGATCTACATCAGCTCTCCCGTGCCTGGAGAGTATATTTAAGGAGGCAGAAGAGAGAAGCAGGAATATCCTTCGTGTCTTTTGAGTTCTTCTTTCAATTTTTGCCACTGAGTCTATTTGTAGGAAATCATTCCACCTCTTTCTACTTTAGTTTACCCAGCAGAGAACATGTTCCCCAGCCTCACTTGCAGCCCTGTTGAGAGATTTAATTTCAGTGATGCGTCTGAGGTCCTCTGACAGTTGCCATACAGATACAGATGTTTCTCATTCTTTCTCACTTGCCTGGTGCAAATTAAAGCCTAAATTGTGAATGAAATATATGCTAGCAGCTACACAGCTCAAACCATCCACAGTTACCTATATTGTTCTAATAGTAATCTCATCCACTGCCTGAGGCAGAAGGGTTTTGAAAAGGTTACAGTAAAATATGTAAATAGATGAACCATATGCATGAAAAAAATTCTCTTGGGTCCTAGTGTATGTCTATTGTGGCTTGAGCTCTGCTTCCAAGCCTTGTTTTTCCAAGAGTCAGCTTTAAAGCTCGGCATAGCTACTAGACCAGTTTATGATCTAAAGACATATTTACAAGTTCAAACCACTTCAGGAGCTAATTATGTTCTGGACATGCTACAATATTTGGATGCCAAAACGTCCGTATTCTTTGAAATGAATGTTTGGTAGCTTTCTCAAGAAGACCTCGTTTCACAAACTCCAGTTACAACAAATGAACACATGTTCCTCTTTTTGTTTCCTCTTTTTTGCTGAATTTAAGAAAAAAAGTAATCATACCACAATGGAAAACACTTCATTTTCTCATTAAAAAGTACATTTCAGCAGCTTTTCATCACACTGTCCTGCCACCCTCAGCTTTCTGCAAAGGAGACGGTTTTCTAGCAGCCAGCACGAGATGGAGAAGGCACATGAATGAGCACAGAAAAACAAGAAGTCTTTTTCCATCGACTCCAGGGGGTGCAAGGAGAGGCTCGCGTTAAGGGGAGCAGCAGTCATCAGGAAGGCTCCTTGTTCCTCAGTCAGCTGGTTGATTCTCTCACCTCAACAGTTCTCATGGAGCCAGCAATTGGACAACCTGAGTGGAGGTGGAGAGAGCTGGTCTCACAGGAACTGTCCTTGCCCCACACAGTATATAGCACTAGGCCAGGCAGGGCTGCCTTGATTTCCCAGTGTTGTGTCCCCTGGGGAGCCTGCAGATCTCAGTGGATGTGGAAGGTGATGGACACTTCACTGGATATGCTCAGGCAACAGCCTGAAGCCACCAGAGAAGGGAATCAAGGGCTGGAGAAAATTTCTCCCTGACTTCAGCACATATTTGGTGAGGTTCAAAGAGTGCAACAGCGAGGGAGGACACCAGCAATAGTGAGAGCTCTTGAAAGAGGCTGTACAGCTTGTATAGCTCCATGACAGGAGCTATAGCTGGTGGTACAGAGGAGCCCAGCCCTGGCTTGGGGGAGCCCATCGGGTCTCTGCTCAGTGCCACTCCAGGTACAGGCAGCAACTGGTGAAAAGGCAGGAAGATGCTGGCAGGAGAAGGCTGGAGGCCAAGATACTTTGCCGGACCCACTGCAGTGTCACATGGTAATGAGGGTTACAAGCAGTGTGTGACACCCCAGCCTGGTGTGCACTTCACAGCCACGTCTGAATGCAACCTATTTGCCATAGCTAGAACCAAGTTTTTCAAGTTTTCCTTCTCACAACTGATCATTTACTGTCCCTATGATTTTTCTTGCTGGTTATTCTCCATAGACGTTGCCACCTCTTTGATCTCTACATAAATACATGCAGCTCTTGAGCACACTGTTTACATAGATTAAAAGGAATCCTAAACCTTACATGTACACACTGATAACCTCAAATCTGATTTGTGATTGAGTACCTGAAAATGGCTTTTACTCTCTGGAATTTTAAGGTTTACAACAACAAGCCAGATGTCTTAAGCCTTAGACAGCGTGGACTTTCCCCTTTGAATACAGCAAACACTGGCCTCCACGGCAAGGTCGGATCTCCAGCAGCGGTGCCTCCAAATACCAGAATGGCATCCGAGCCTGTGAATTTTGCTGTGATCCACAGAGCCGGCTTTATCTCCTATGAGCAGGATCAGCTTATGCATCATCCTGACAGTGCAAGTATCCCGAGAGAGGTGTGCTCTGCTCTTGTGCTCTTCTCTGAACCAGAAAAAACAGACCTTACAACATAATGTGGTCAGGCTCAGGAAGTACCTTGAATGCCATCAAGTCACTGCTCAATTTGTACATTTTCTGTATATGTTAAAAACCCAATGAGCTGTATTGCTCACAGTCCTTCTCGGTAAGGTGGTGGCTTCTTCTTTGCAAAAAAGAGGAATGAGAAATGTTAGTTCAAATCTCAAGATTATGAAACTGGGGAACACTGCATATATTTGACACATTAAGGCCAGTAACTTTCACAGCTTCTCGAATTCCTAGATTCATTATTTACTGTAGTTGTATCTTCATAAGTATCATCACTGACTCTTAGCACTTTAATTATAGTTTGCAAATTGTATTTTGAGCAGTATTCTTGCCAGTGAAGCTGTGTACCAATATAGACTGCAGGAAAACGAGGGACCAGCTTCTGTGTCTACACCAACACCAAAACCACTCTGACTTACTAGACAACCTCACAAACATTCATAGGCCTGTTAATTATAAACTGTAGTCATTAGAGGCTATTTTTTTCCCATGTATTCTGACCTCAAGACTTCTCTGAATTACACTTGAGCTAAGGTGGATCATTCAGGAAAAAAAAAAAAAAAAAAAAAGCACTGTAAAATGAAGTCACAAAGATGTTTCTGTAGTACCTGTACTGGGATTGGGGCTTTCAGAGCACGAGCGCCAGCATTGACCCAGAGTCACAGCAGCCTTTGATGGGCAGGGCACAGGCACCCTTAAATGAGGAGGAATCTGTTACCTCATCGATGAGGTTAATCCTCTACTACCACATCTGTGCTGAGCACTGCGCTGCTTAGCTCAGCTCATCTAAGGCAACACCAGCTTCAAGGAGCCTGTGGTTCTTTTTAAAAAGCCACAAAAGTTGTAGAGAAGCTTCCTTCTACACATTTGTTTCTGGGAGCCTTCAGACAGGTAGAAAAATCATGACAATGCAGGAACAGGAAATATCTTATCTGCTACAGAGTTATTTTCAGGACTGAGACATCACAATGCACTGATTTAAATGATGCCAAGCTTCTATATTAATGGGGTGTGGTGGGTGGAATGAGTTCTTGTCAAATTGCACAAAATCCTGAAGCAGTGTTTGGGGAAGATCATACTTACACTGAATAAAGACAGGCTGCTTATGGCCTGAATCAGCACATGAAGCTGCCATACAGTAAGTCACAAGTGCATGGAAATTTACCTCACCAAGAAGAGATACTGTGATAACATTTAACAGATTTTTTTTTCCACCTGGCACTTGACACTTTAGTCCTTTTCAAGTGTCTGACCACCTCCATGTGCTTCGGAAGCCTCTCTGCCAACCCCAACAAGGCTTGAGAAGATCACAGGAGTTTTCACATACTTGGCTGCCCCAACTTATTAAACAGTCTCCTTATAGGATGTTTTTATTTTTCAGCCTATATCCCAAAAATCTGATGTTCTTGGACAAGGAAATGTGATTGCGGGTGGGCTCAGGAGTTTCTACCCTCTCTGCTTTCCTACCTGGTCTAAGGAAAGTTCTTTAGACTAGAAAGACGCTTCTCCCAGACTTCTTTGAGAGGTGATTTCACAGCCCTAATGCACACTGAATGGCTTGTAGCCATATGTATAGCCAGCCCTTCGGCTGATAAAAATGTGCAGAGTGCCAGGGGTTTGCCCTTCACTCTGTGAAGGACGGCTCATGTTCATCAAAGGGTGCAAAATCAAGCTATTAATTTTACAGCTGTAGTGTATGGATCACCCACTAAACTCTTCAAGTGGGACCTGTAGATCTTTAAAAGCACACTTTTTAGTGAAAACATCTACATGAATCCAATGCTGCCTTTGAAAAAAGGAATTCCCTCTGTCCCACAAAACCCCACACTTTCCTCACTCCATCTTATTTTCAAGGGAAGCCAAGGCAAAGAGAGAGACTTTGCAACATGTGTTGGAGGTCAGAAAAGCCAAGCACTCATTCCTGGTAAAGCCTTGCCCCAGATGCGTAGGAAATCCACACAGCCCTGCCAGTCTTGAATGCTGGTTTAGAAAGTCAGGGTAAACTACATTTGTGCTAGTGTTTGATATCTACCCTGAACTTGTCTTCTTGACTCCATAATATCAACTTAAAGAGAAAAAGGCACTTCGAGAACGTGACTCAAATCTTTCTGAGACAGATGATGAAGTGTTGTAGGTTGGTCATATTAATAATGCCCTCATAGAGCCTGTATCTCTCCGTGAATAGGCCAGCTTGATGTCGGAAGCTACTCTTTGGGCACGTGCACTGGAGATGTTAAGGCAAGTGAACTCCGCTGGAAGAGACTTTCCTAAAGATACCCAAGGCCTCTGCTTTAAAGTAAGGATAGTATTGCAAAAGTTCCAAAAATATTTATTTCCTAAATTACGCAGATTTAATGAATTCTAGAGCTTTCCTAAATGATGTTTCCTACTAGAGTCTTCAGCCCACATTCCTCCTGCTTTCCTGGAGTCAACTGTGGATAAAAGAAAGTGAGTCTGATTACTGATGACTCTTCAATCCCTCCAAGCATGGGGCAAGCTAGGGAGTCACAGCTTGTTTTCTACAGCTTTTTGTTTCTCAGGAAGCTCTCTGAATGTAGGTTACAGCCTACCTTGCTCTTTTGTGCCTGCTTGGCTCCACCAGCCGGCATGTCTGAAGGACAGAAGCAATACTCCAGCTATCCCTACCCAACTTACCAGTCTTTGTTCACATCCATCGTTCTAGGAGGTTTAATGGTCTAGACCATGGTGGCTTCTGTTCTAGCAGCTGCACACTGTTGTCTCAGACCAGAAAAAAAGTACAGAAGCAAGAGAAGGACAGAGATGTAGCTCTGTATGTCTTGCTACTGCTTTACATCCATATGCATGAAGGTTTGAACCCCACAGCAGTTTGTACTATGAGTCTCAAGATCTCAGAAGGAAAATGCAGAGTTCAGTGTTTTCGGTTGGTAGGTACTAGTGATGCTGTTGTATGGCCTTGAGTTCTCGATCAGTCCCACATTGTCACCTGCCCTGGCCAATATGGAGTTGTCATCTTTGTTCGCTCCTGCTGATTTCTTTCCAGCAACATACCAAGACTGAAGAGCCATAGGTAGATTTCTCCTTAGTAATAACTATTATTTGAGCCAGGCAGGAAGGGTCTGGTGCAGCCTTACAGAAAACCTCCAAGACTGGTGATGAGCATGATTTACTCTTGTTTTGCCATTGTTAGACCACCAGTCAGGACAACTGTCATTGAGCAAGAGAGCTTGAAGGTACTGTGAACATCAGAGGGAAAGTGCTGCCAACTCCTTTAAGTCATCCATAACAATCCCATTTTGGGATATATTCATCCAGAGAATGCCTGACTGTCAGCCAAAAGGGCAACTCTTCTTTTCAGGATTTGTCTTCCTGCAAAGATTAAGGATGGGGTCTCTAACTCTTTCTGTCGTGGAGAACTTGCCCCTTTAATGTGGGTCCAAAGTCCCTGCGACTGAACATATGCTACCCAGATGGACCTAATTAAGACTATGTGGCGACATTTGTGGGTGAATAAATAGAGAAGGAGGAAACTTGCTTAGTGGGAGGTCTATGGAAAGAGCTGCAGAGGACTGAGAACTGGGAAACCACTAGAGTGACCAGCTGGTGTCTTCTCACTGAGAGACACAGAGGAAGGCTTGCGTACTGAAGCCTTCACGTTATGGAGTCAAAGTGTATGGGGAACAGCAGAAACAGTAAAAAGTAAGTCTCATGGTGTGTCTGGAGAGAAACAGCTCTTTCTGAGGCAACTGAGACATTCATACAAGGAAGGACAAGGGGGAGCTGCAGCTGAAGGGACTGTTCACAAGCACAGATTAAGATCTGTGGAAACAACAGAAGACAGCATAACTGCAACATTTGTCATGGTTGTGATACCTCTGTTTGGGGCAGAACTGGTTAATTTTCAACCATTTGTAAAGCTGAGGAATGCTACTTCTGTTTTCTCTCCTTGGAGAGTCACGTCTTCTTAAAGAGTAATATTGTAAGATTCTCAAAGGAGCAAGTAATTAGATTTTCCTTACCTGCTGCAAGGCACTTGCTCTGCCTCGCTCTCCCTTGGTAGGGCACCTGACCAGCTCTCATTGCTTGGTTCACTCACACCAGCACCTGTCTTTCAACAAGCAGGAATTGAGAACCTATGATTTTGGAAACTAGTGTTGGAAGGCATTAGCAAGTCTGAAGGAGAGTAAAGTTAACAATAAACAAAACATCATTTGATATTACCAATGTGACATGAAGCAGAGGAATGGCTGAAGAATCATGGTTGTAAATTCTTTGCACTGGTGACTGCTCTTGGCCATAGACACACCACCTGGAAGAATGGGGCCATGTTAGGGTTTCTGGGAACTGCTGTCATGCTACTAATGAACAAGTGTGGACTTCTCCAGTCAAATGGTTGGCCATCATCTCCCACAGGAGACCTGTACTTCAGCTCCTGTATGCACATTTAGTTCTGACTTACAGACCTGCTGGAATCCAGTGGGAGAAGTGACATAAGGGCTGTAACACTGGGACTGGGTTTCATACAAGAACAGTTTCACACACCAAGCTATTTTCACAGTTGTGAAAAAGCCCAAGATTTGTATGCTATTGGTGCAATTTCATAGTCATTGCTAGCCTACTGGAAAGGTTTTGTTACAAGTCCTATGATCTTCCACAGCAAGGTACACGGATCCCCCTTGGGACAGTCACCTCTTTACGTCCTGCCTGGGTTGAGGGTCAAAAAATGAAGACCTCAGGTTGGCCAAAGCGAAAGTGGTTTGTGCTCTCATCTCATGATTCAAAAGATGACAGTCAGCCCAGCAGCAGGAGAGCCACGGGGCTGTTGGCAACTCAGTACGAGTGTGCAAAGAGACCCAAAGACCCTAGAAATTAAACCGTTCTCCTTGGCTGGGGCATGAGTCATCCAGAAGCTGATCAGGCTGTTTATTGGGTCTCTGAGCAGACGGATGGGATGCATATGGGGGTTTGTGTGTTTCTATCAGGTTAGGGAATAAATTTAGGGTAAAGTATTGGGAGAGAAAAAACAAGTGCAGACAGAGTGGTCACAAACAACCACAGCATCTTGGGCAAAACAAACATTAAATCTGGATGGTAACTGCATTGCTTCCTGTCAAATCATCCCATTTACCATTCACCTACAGGCATTTTGTGAGAGAGCACTAGAGATTACATGAGTTTCTCTGTGTAAGAGCAATAACACTATGTCCTTCCTGTTTCTCTCTCTCCCCATCGTTCTCCTCCCCCTGTTCCGAGTCCTGTCCAGGGTCTGACTCCAGTCCCCAGATTCAAGGATGCATTATTTTTCCTCAGCAAAGACTCCTTTAGACCTCTGGGCTGCAACAGTTCCAGGAATGTGGCTATGGAAGAGCAAAACCCCAGAAGAAGTATGAAGTTCATTTTTTAACTGAAATTACGATTTATGAGGAACAGCTGAACAGACTATGTGAGGCTTTATTTAAATAGATTTGAAGGCCACAATGATACAGTAGAACTGTATATGCTTACTCTGTTGTGAGACTTATACATCACATATATAAGTACCAGGCTCCTTTTCCTACACTCTCTCTGTTTAGTCTTACACATGATAACCATGTGCTTTCAGCACCTCACATACACTAATTGGCTTTTTTGTCAGAAAGACCCTCGAGGCTTGAGGGATGGAGAAATGCAATGAACAGACTAAGTACAGCCAGGGAAGTTGTAGTCAGGCTGGGACCAGGCCTCAGGTTCCTCACACCTCAGCTTCTCCTTTTCCTCTTTGTTCTGCTGCTGCCATGGCCACTCTTCCTCACCCAGAGCTTTATCCATGTCTATGTTATTGCCACATTGTTATTATATGTTATTATTTCTGGGAGTCCCCTGGCTTCACCCCAGGGTCCTGAGGGACATGTCTGCACCACTGGAGAGCTCAGCAGTGCCCCTGGGGGCTGCTGGCCCCTGACATCAGGAGTGCTTTGCCCTCATTGCCTTCATTGCAACTTAGACAAAGAACCCAGCTGAAGTCCTGGCACAGAGACAAGCTTTAACACACAGAGAAGAGCTGATGTTCTTCAGACGCTAGCTTAAAAAGTCACAGAAGAATCAATGAGTCCACTCAAACATAACCTGCAGGCTCTGTCTACTTAATCTACTACTCTGCCATGGACAACCTCACTCAGTCAAACCCAATTCTTCCCAAAAGGTAGTTGCAGATGCTTGGACTTGTTCTCATTTCAGTGACACAATATGGAGCCTCCCCTCCTATGCCAGGTCTAAGACAGGGACAACTATTTAAACTTCTAATAATGAGCTTAACCCTTACCTCTGGCTAAACCATGCAGAAAGGGGATAACTTGGAACCATTTTCCTTCCTGTAGAGGTTGTTTTTAGTGTGTGAGATATGAAGGGTTTAAGGATATTTTCTCTCTCTAAGTCTCCTATTACCATGACTGAAACTTTAACGTGTTTTCCTTAGCAAAGTACCATGGAAATAGGGAAGAGCCCTATCTGCAGTTTTGGTCAGGGAAATGTGGGGTTAATTTGTGAAGGTGTTTGACAGCCTAAAAATACCAGGTGGGATTTTCAAGAACATCAGTAGGTGTCAAATTGGGCCTTTGATAGCCCATTAGAAATCACCTGTAACATGAAGTTCCCAAATTGCTTTAAAATCTGGTGTAAAGTACCCTTAAGCACCCTGTGTGGTGCTTCTACATCTGTGGGTGAGCTGAATACTGGTTTCTTATATATCACCAGAAGGCACTAAAAACTAATTGGGTTTTGTTCCATACAATTACAGAAAAAAATTCTCTGTAAGTTACATCTGGCAAGCTGTCTTTGGTGAGTGTAGCAATCAATATGTGTATACTTTTGCACTCCTCCTCTCTTTCAAATTTAATTGTGCGTTGCTTATAGTGTTTCATAATGTAGAAGACCATTGGATGCAAGAAAGTCCATCTGGTTGCTTTTCTGGCATTTAGGAGATAAATTATCTGTTCCAAGACTAACTTTGGTGGAAGCTAAGCAGCCAACATTTTTTTATAAATCTGTGTAATACATAACTATAAATTATAACATAAAATTCTATAGTATATAATTGGTTTCTAACATACATATGTCCAGATAGCTAATAGTTAACAGCCCATGCTTATAATGATTCCATTTCTCTTGGTATGGCAACCTGGAGCAAGGTTAATGTCTCAGTGCTACCTGTGTATCAGTACAGGTAAGGTTCAGCATTATATAGAAGTAATGTCTGCTCAATCTCATGTAGTGGTCAAATAAAACTAGTAGAGCTTTACTGGCCCTTTCATCACAGATGTGCTATAGAACAGGATTGGAATCTATTTCTTCCTACTCCATCATCCATGATGCTGCTTCTAAAACAGATAAAACCTCTTCAGAGCGTTGCTTGTGTTTGATTAGGGTCAGCTCCACATCTTAAGTATTTCAGGTCCGGGAATATTTGGAGGTAGAGCTGGTCTCATATAAAAGAAATTTACCACCTGGAAAAAAACTGTATTTACATACTAATATGTTTGCCACTACATGCTGACACTTGTGAGCTTAAACCAAAGACTTTATAGATGTATAGGTCTGGAAATCACTGTTGCTAATGAGTTCTATGTCTATCCTGTAGACAGAAAGTGGTCCAGCTCCTAAAGTCTAGAAAAAAGTCCCAATAAACCCCTGTGATTTGAAAATGTGATGCATTCAAAGGCATACAAGTACACTGCAGAGAATAAATCCTGCTTTGCACATGGTAAAACAAAAGCTTAGGGGAAAACTTATTGCTAAGGTGGGTTGCATCTGTGGTTTTGCAAGTGTGTTTATGTAGAGTTTTTAGATCCCAAAAATCCAACTGGCAGGCAAAAATCCAACTGGCTGGAATGGAAATGTTGCCTTATGCAGTCTGCAAAGCTGGTCTGGGAGTGTGCATTTGTACATCCTCTGGGCATGCTAACGGTCAAGGAAAAGGTTGCCAGGAGCTCTTATTTGTGTCTCCTTCCCCAATATGTAGCCAAGATGCAGGTAAAATTCCCATGACTTTCGAAGAGGCTGCAGAATTTGGCCCACTGGGTATCAAAACAGCTCTGAACAGTAGAGTACAGCTAAATTATTCCAACACCAGACAAATGGGTCTGCCTAACCTAAGCCATAACATTTGAATTATTAATGTTCTCTAATAAAGGGGATAAAGTGTCTGTAGAACAGAGTGTTTCAGAGCTCTGTTAAAGATCATGCCTATTTTAATTTAGAAGTTCAGCTTGAGGAGAGACAATGCTGGCATTGTGTTACAGAGATTTAAAACAAGTCTGTCTTGAGGATTTTCCTCTGTCCTTATCTGTAATAATAGAATTTAAAAAAGAGTCAGAGCGAGAGCAGCAGCACTGGAAAATATCTTTCTCAGAAACTATAGCAGACAGGTCACAACATTTTTAAACAATGATAGTAACATTTATTCTATCAAAGCCATTTTATGTTTTATTTGGAACTCTGGCGCCTTTATTTTTTTAAGCTCTCATAACATGACACTAATTACAGACATCAAGATGCTCTATAGAAGATACCAGTCAAAATCCAGATGCTGCTTCTTTTCCTTTCGCTGCACTCCCACCCCAGCCCTTTTGTGTGCATTACATCATTGCATAGTTTATTTTAAAAGTGCCTCAAAAATGCAATGATAGTAATCGTAGACAGCAGGAAATTGATGGTGAGCACCTCTGGTCTGCAAATTCCTTTACAAAGCACTCCTGCTGCTCATCAGAAGACTTTCTAGTTAGCAGAGACCTGAAAATACAGAGACTTGAAAATACATTTCAGGTGATGTGTTAAAAAAATGTTGGGCTAAAGTAATTTTCGTCTTAGGACTGTGCATACACTCTTCCTCTCCTCTGTCTCCTCCACCAAATAGAGTCACCAGATCGTCCAGAGGACTGGTAGGAGGGTTTGTGCTGGTTCCTCTGGGCAACTGGTCTGCTGCCTAAGTATGAGGGTTCAAGGAGGAGCACTGCTTGGCTCCTGCTCCCCAGTGAGCACCCACCCACAGGTGAGGGCTTGGGGTGAAACACCTGAGAGAGACCCACAGCTCAGGGGTGTCAGCGAGTCCAGAGAAACACAAGGTGATCCACAGGCCACATCTCCTTTTTTGTCACAGGTGGCTGCAGGAAGTCATTGACATTTCTGGAGGAGGTGGTGGGCTCCAAAGCTCTTCAGGTGGTGGCCCCCCACAAAACAGCCATGACTGAAATAACCAAGGGCCCTAGTGGCAGCATTGAAACTGAAGTCTCCCATGGCTTTTCGAAACCTTGACCAGCTGCCTATCACAGGTGGTAAAATTACCATTCAGCCTTCAAAATTGTTGAGTTGCCCTCTGACTTGGCTCCATGAACATCTGTAGGCTACATCTGACAAGTCAGCGAGGGTAGCATCATCTGGAAGAGCATCTGGGCCAGGACCTGATCTTCTGCATGGTCCCACTGGTCCCACAGGCATTCCCTGCAACTCACACCGTCTCGCCCCAGGACTAGCTGGCCAGCTTTGGTCAGGATGGCATGAGCTCAGCCCTGCGTGTCACTGGTAACTTAGCACATCCTCAGAGCTCCCTGGTGACAGATGCACAGTCTGGCTGTGCTGCAGAGCTAAGCAACAGCTGCCTCCCTCACATTTTCCCACAAGCAGACAGCTCACAGGATGAAATCTCAGCCCCATGCAAGTGTCAATCAGTATTTCAGCCAAAATATTGCAACAAACACATTTGACCTGCAGAATAAGCAAATAAAGTGGCAATGCTGCACCAGTAAAGAACAGGAAGCTTTTGATGACACTGGCTCCAATTTTTTAGCCTATTAAGTTTTCCATTACCCTCAGGGTCATTATTCAACAATAAGTAAACAGCAATAAATCTGAAATAACAAGTGAAACGCATGCACTTAAGCAAAAAAGTAATCCTAGTAAATGTTCTTTCCTTTAGCACATTAGAAGTGGTCAGTACAGCAATTCCAGGGTGATTATGAAGGTCTGAATTACATCCCATCCTCCAAAACAAGGGTCCCATGAGCCTACCAAGAGGCGAGACTTAGGTCTTTGCAACCAGGTAAGAAGGGAGGAACCACAGTTAGAAATTCTGTTACTGATTTCCTTCATTCCCATATCTGAGAGGCTCCTTTCCAGTAGTAATAGCAAGGCCTGAAACAAATGTAGTCATTTTCCTTCCCTATTACAGGACTTTCAGGAGCAATGAAGTCTGCACATACCTTTGTGTCTATCTACATTGTGTTGTCAAGTACTTAGACTCTGTTTCACATGGATGGAATTCATGTGTCTTTAAGTACTACAAAAGTCATTTTCCCAATAGAAGAAAGATTATCTTTTTGCCACTGTCTGTGTTAAAATACCTTGTGGACTTGTGAGCAGATCCAAATTTTTCCTTTTTCATTAAACTCTGGAAGGTTTATTCTACATTTTCATAAGTAGTCGTTTTAATTTTTCCATTTTCCTTTCTTAAACAGGAAACCTCTCCACTGCTTCTCCACTTTCTCTAAGCTCTTTGTTTATATTCTACTTCCATTACCAGAATTATTCTTACATTTTTCCATCCCCTATTCTGAACAAACATTTACGCTGACTCTGAATGACTCTTATTATATATAAAGGGAAACAACAAAGCAGAAGGGAACAAAAGTAACATCTCTCTGAGAAGATGAAATGGGGCTGTTACCCCCATGCTCAGAGTAGCCCTGAAAGGAGACTGTTTGCCAGCCCTGACCATCCCTTAACACAGGGTCATGCTAAACATGGAAAGCATGGCCATGTGAATTTTACAGTCAAATGTGTCATGGTTCATGAAAGTAAATTACCTTTTCACTGGGGAGTTTTTATCTAGTTGTGTAATTATTACTATAAGTCTGTTTGGCTCCTCTCTGCCTGCTTGGGCACTCCTAAAAGGATCCAGCCAATGCAAGGGATGTGGGCCTCATTCCTCCTTTGGGCTGGCAGCTCCCCCAGGCCCCTGCTGCCCGCAAGCCACAGGCAGGGGGGCCAGGAGCACCACCTTGGCTCTCTGGGAAGCCACACCACCCTGCAGAGCACATCTGGACACATTTGGTCACCAGAAAGGTGTCGACAGCCACAGGCACAAATGTTACAGGTGGTATCTAGGAGATGCTGCTGTTGTAGGTTGGTATCTTGTGGTTACAGTTATTTGCACTTTCCATACCAGGAGTCCTCTTCTCATCTGACTCTGCTGGCACTTGCACTGACTGCCAGTTGTGCCATTGCAGCAAGGACCTGTCTGTCCACACAGCCCATGGAAACCTGTTTTGGTTGCAGGAGAGGACAAGGAAGGCCATCTTCAAAGAGTTTGTCTCCACTGCATCCCTTCATTTGCAACAGGCAGGAGCTCTGCCCAGTGAACACACTTTCTAGCCTCCCGACCCCCAGCAGTGTGTTTTGAGACATGGAAACCCCAGCCACCAATGGAGAGGAAGAGCTGGAATTCTTCCTTCCCTAAAACAAATGCCTCACTGTACATCTACCAGGTTATATGTCCTAACGCGCTGAGCACACAACCAGACAGCACCTCCCTTCCCCTTCCTCTGCTGCTGGTTTGCTATGTGTTCTGTAAATGTTCTCTTATCATGTTATTAGTTGGGCTATGGGTAATCTATAAAAAGAAGGGAAATCTCCATGTTTGCATATGCGTTCTCCACGTTTTTTTCCAAAATCTGAACGCTCAGTTTGCAGTCTGTAGGCGTGTCAAGCCTTTTCCACAGATGGTCTTTAGAAACTTTATTACTGTCCATGAGAAACAAGAAAAGAATCTGCTTTGAGGTCCCAGGATGGATTTGCAGGCCTGGTGGTTGAAAAAAAAATGAAATGTTTTTACTTGAAATCTGAATATATTCGTTCTGTAAATCATTGCCTGACAATAAACCCATGCTCTTTTCAGAGGTGCTTTTTAATGTAAGCATTTTACAGCCCAATTTCCAGAGAGAAGTTCTTTGAGTAACAAGTCATGTGATAAAATTTCTTGACATAGTTTATGCTTTCTATGTGTTATTCTCAGTTTTATCCCAAAACAAAAAGGCTGCTAATACAGTTTGTATCTTTTAGATCTGGTTTTAATTGCATCTTCCATCCTTTTGTGTTTGCAAATATGATTTACAAATGTCTAGATATTTATTCTACTGAAGTTGTCCTACAAGGCAGCCTTTTAACTGAACAGCCGATGTTAATCCCACCCACACATCCTTGTAAAGGAGCACGATGGTTTTCTAAACTCTGGCTCAGTGTCTCATCTGCTCTGTGGTGATGAAAATGAATACTGCATCTATGGCAAGGCATGTCAAGCTCTCTGTGGAATTTATTATGCTCTCTGCACCAAATGTTCTACCAGCAGGTCTGCCTCATGCTATTCAGAACATGTATAATTAGAAAAGAATTCAGCTAACGCTGGAAAGAATGACTGTCCATAACTCATCAGGTTAGAAATCTGGAAGCCCTAGAGCAGAAAAGAAATGAGTGGAATATTCAGCTGAAGAGGAAAAACTCATTTTCTTCACTTTCTTACTTTGAGAATAACTATTATATATGTAAGATATGGTTCATTTTCTCCTCTTCAAATAGGCAACCACATTCTTGATGACTGCAGGCAGCAGACACAGAACACTAACAATGGTCCCGTGTGTCCCTCAGCACAATCTTTGGGTAGTTGGAGGGGCAAGTCTTGCTCGGGAATACACTCTCAGGTCCTGGGCTGACTACCTTTCTGTTATATGTCCATGGAGAAAGCTCTGCCTTGTGTGAGTCCCCAGGATCTCTCAGGACTGAGGCAAAAGTGGACAGGTCTTCACTTGTCCCCTCTAACAATGCCCAGAACTAACCACAGCAGAAAACATTAATGATAGCTTATGCACAATAAATTTAGGAGCCCTTTCCTTTCTCATGTTTTTATGTGAGACCATGATTACTAAAGTCAATAGAGGGATCTCTGTGGTCAACTTGAGCTGTGCGGGAACCGAAATTTGTTCTTTGGTGATGAACACCATGATCCTTATTCTGAGCTGGTTAATTCTAGTCTTTGTTCGTGATTTTAGGATTTTGGATTCTACTGCAATATCACAATGTTTAATTTAATGACTCTCCACATCCAACAGGCTTCTAAGAATGAGGATCAAGTTTTTGCATCCTTCTTTTGTCCTCATTGCAATGTCTTCCCCAAGTTTCCCAGCTGCATCCAATTCGTTCCTTGGTATCAGAACCTAAGCACCAATCTCCTATTCTTAACCCTCCTGGACTCTGATTTCTCTCTGCTGACTGGAGGACAACTCCTTCATATCTAAAAAGAAGGGAAGGGCTGGCTCTTCATAGACATAGCCTTCAGACAAAACTCTCTCCTCATCTTCAAATTGGAAACATCTGCGCTAACATGACTGACAGGCAAGATAAGGCTTAGGGTTCATTAAAAAAATTATTTAAAGATTTTCCCAAGGAGTCATTTTTCTTCCCTTGTGAGTAAAAGTATTGATTACTGGTTTAGATATTAGAGATTCCCAGGAAAGGAGGAGTTAGTCTATCTCTATTTTAAAAAGTTGATAAAGGCACTGAGATATCTCTTGTCACGTTCGCTAAAAATAATAATAATTGAGTTTTGAGCGTGAGTATACTTCTGCCTGTCTCACTAGGGACAAATCTCTGCTTGTTTAATTTTTCTTAATATTATTCCTATCTCCACCTGCACTGTTAGAAGAAGGTGCTCATTGTATAAGTCTCTTCAAGGTTTCAGTGGTGCAGGCTCCCAGTGAAAGGGAGGGACTTTCCTTGGTAACATCACTAATAGAAACTGGTCAATGCAGGAGATGGGGCTCTGACTTCTTAGTTCATCCTGGTGAGTCCAGTCTTCTGTGTATGCGACTAAGAAGTGTCCTTATCCAGGCCAGGAACAGATGTTTGGGGAAAGCACAGAAGAACTAGGGCATATATTACAGAGTGATTCATCCCCATTACTCTCAGTCAGTTTCCGAGAAGCAGTAGTTTTGGATTTGCTGAGGTAGAGGTTACACACGGACAATCACTTTGTAGAGTCACTGGTTAGCCTATCATTAATGAATTTTTTTCATCCCTTGCAGAAGTCGTTAGTACTTTTGTCCTCTACGAGGTCCAGCAGTCAGGAATCTCCTATCATCCTCCATTACTTTCGTAGCTGCTGCCTCACACTGTCATCAGCGCTTGTGTGAGTTCACTGTAGTTAATCATCTCTTTGTGTTCTCTACCAGCTTCAGCATTCACAGGGGCCTGTGAGATTGCAGCTCTGTCATTTCTTTTCTCAGCTGAAGAGGGCAAGACCTTATAACCTCTCCTTATAAAGAAGCCTCCAATCGTCTTTATTACGCTTCTCTCCACAATTACTGAATTACCTGTTATTCTTTTTAAGATGCAACAAAATTTTATATCCTGGATAAGTACCACTTGTAGCAATAATAAAAATATCAGTCTACTACTTCTATTGCACTCTCTAGATCTTCCACTTTGTCTTTCAGCTGACCGATCTCTCTTGATGATTTTTTGCCCATTTTTTTCTCATTTTGCTTTTCCATGGAGACACATCCCTACAATTTCCTTTCCAATTGCTGTGTGATGGGAGTGGGGAGGGGCATGAAAGACATTGTCTGCTCTTCAGGTCTGCAATTGAAACAATACTTTAGAATATAAATAAAAGTATAGCACAAAGCAAAATATTAAAAGCCTTATCTAACAAATGATTATTAAAAATACCTACACTTAAACAGCGGGTAATTATGATGTCCCCCTCATTCCTTCCTTGCATGGTGAACAGGACCATTTCTGTGTACTTAATCAGAACACATTTTAAATCACACTGTATAGTATACTTTGTGGCAATACATGGTGGCCAAAGTACATAAAATATGATCAAGTTAAGAAGTTGCAGCTGAACTAACAATATATTCTCCTGGAAGGAGACATTGAATAAATTGTGGATGGTTTTTGATAGCCAATTAAAGTTCTTATAAGAGTTTTGCAGCGTTTCTCTGCATTCTTCAGTCATAGACTTTCAAAAAATCTTTGCAATTGTAAATATTCCCCTAAACTTCCAAGGTATTAACAAGTTAATGTGTCTCTTGCAACGACCAGTTAGCATAATGAGTACAAACTTAATAGATCATTTCTCATCAGGAAGTAATAATTTTATGCAGTTTTTTAGTGACGATAGCAATTTCTGTTTTGGGAGCAGTCATGTACATATGTTCACATATATTTCTTTAAAGATTGACAAAGTTGATTTGGAGCCAGACATAGATTTCCCCCCAAAAAGGACACAGTTTTGCACAATGGGAATGAAAGAAATTTCCCCCGCTCAATTTTGTCAAAGGGAAAAATGCAAGATATGAATAAAACTGTTTCCAACTGCAATATTGTACAATGAGCATAAATGAACAAAGACAAAAGTATGGTCATTCACAGAGAAGATTAAGCAGCAGATCAGACTTTTATCTTAGAGTTTGTCATCTAGTCATTCAGAAATGAAGCTAATCACTCTGCACCAGATTTCATAAAGTACCAAGTGACTTCACTTGTCTTGCTTTTCCTTTGTGCACCAAAGAGGACCAAGATTTGGTATTACAAAATGGAGCTTCTAGAGAGCTCTCTTAACGATATAGACTCTGAAAATCTGTGAAGCCCTTCTTAAGACCTTGATCAAGCAAACCCCTTTAACTCAAGGGTAAATATGTGATTGCTCTCTTCAAGTGGCAGACCCAAAGGGGTCCACACTGCACAAGTCACAGTTACTCTGCTCCAGGCCCTAGGGTAGTCACAGGCTGCCCTGGAAGCACCTTTCCACCTCCCAGGCATGCTTAAAATATCTTGTAGCTCTCACCCAACTGGAAAATATTGAAATTTTGGGGTGCCATCTAGGAGTTGGCCGACTCTTGCCTGCGATCTTTAGTTGACTGCTTCCTTTAACATAAGTTCTGGATTTCTGTGCTTTGTTTCCCCTGGAAGGGATTGTCATACTGGCCAGCTTCACAGCCTATGCAGAGCTTGGTTAGTGCGCTGACAGCTTTTTGAGGTCCAGAGATGAAAAATACAGAGCAGCGCAAAGGCTTATCAGATGATTACAGCTTCAGAATATAATTATTCAAATTGAAACTCACCCCTAAAGGAGCGTATTGATAGAGGGTAAACACACTTGCATGAAATCTGAACCCATCCAACTTTCCCAGTTCAGATCATACTAATCTCTTCTCTTTCCTGAGTCCTCCTTCCTTCCGTGCCTCAGCCTCAAGCCAAATTTGTCGTTCACTTGTGCCCATGCAAAGGGTTTCTCTGATGCTGCCTTACCAGCTAAGACTCATCTCATTAATATTTTTACTCTTCAGTTGCTTGTGAAAAACATTCCCTCCTCTCAACTCTGGGCATACCCAGAGAGGTAGAGTAAAAACTGATGCAGCGGTCTGTTTTTCTGCTTTATCAGATCAAACCCCATCTCTCATTGAAGAACCCTGTCTACAGTCTCTCATCACCATGGAGATTAATTGCTGTGAGCGTGACAAAGGCTCACACAAAGTTTTAGCCATCTCCTTTTCACTGTCCCTGGCTTCACGTATTTTCCTACCTCTGGATGCACAGACAATATCCTGCACCAGTGAGCAGCCATCTTCCTGCTGCCACAGTGATCACACCTCTTCTGGGTCTGAGGCAGCACATCAGAGCCCCTTTTGAGATAAAACCAAAAGTGTTAAACTTGACAGAAAAGCACTCCTCCCAGCTAAATGTAGTCCTGGAAGCCTCAGAGATGATCGTTGTTCTCAGTTTGTCTTTCCTTAAGCATATTTCAAAAAACAAGACAAAAAAAAAGGTCTAATTATTGGGATGCTGATCCAAGTCAGATGTGAATCACAAACTACAAACTGCAAGCTGTTGCTGGTGTAAACCAGCAAGCTAGTGAAAATTTTCCTATTTCATATATAACATAAATAGAAAACGACAGCAGTCTTTCAACATCTTATTTTTTATTTTTTTATACTCTTCCACAAGCCCTGTGCTGGACTACATTGTGTGTGCCTATACATGTTTTCATATATGTCTATGTGAAACAGCACTTTTAAACAAAGTTATTCTCTTTCTTTTTAGCCTGGACCCATGCAGACTGGCTAAGCTCTTAATGGGCAGCTCTTTATATGGCTCAGTGAGAGATCTCTGATGGCCTCCCAGACAGCTGGGAGTTAATTGACATTAAAGAGAAAGGCTCAGCATCTCGTGGACAGGATCCAGAGTCCAGGGGCTTATTTTGCCTCCCAGCTCTTTTCTGTTGAGCCCCTGGCCCATCCTGCACAAGGATCTCACTTAGTTTGGTAGGGCCGGGAAGATGGTGCTCAGCATATTGCAGGATGGAGCCTTCTTTTTTTCAGTGTCTTCTGCGTAAGTTCCAGGTGAAGCTACTTCTTCTGTCCTCCTGCTCCCCAGCAGGCAGGGTGCTCTCTGCAGCAGGGATTTTCCCGGTGGACTTGACACACGTTCAAAAAAACACTTGGTAACTATTAACCCTAATTAATCCTCTGCCTTAATTCCTGCGCCGTTGTTACTCTGGAGGTGTAAGGTTTTGTTGCATAGAAAAATTACATACACTGAAAAATCACCCAATATTGATATTGCCAGTTAAGTCTGCCACCAGTGTGTATGTCAGGGACCGTGTACCTGGAGGATGCCACATGCAGCAAAGCAGCCATGTGATATGAAACTGGAAGAAAACCCATGATTTGCTAATTTACAACTAATAATTAAAAGGGCCTGTCATGGAGCCAAGCTTCCTCAGCATGTGTTTAACATTACTTCTGAGAAGGTCATTGCTGGCTTCTCCAGGAAGGGAGTTCCGGAGAGGGTACCATAAGTGCAGGGAGTTTAAATGAGCAGCCCCGGTGCAGACATTTCGCAGTCTTCAGGGATGCACAAACAATTCTGCCTCGGCGGCGCAGAAACAATGCCCCGTATTCACAAAGACTACAGGAACTTCAATATTGTGTGGAGGGGACGGGGGGGCGGGGGGTGAGGGAAGTCTTGAAATGCGGATAAATTGGTATTCACCAAGTGCCATTCCTTAATTTACAACAGTCTTTAACTTCGGAGGCAATTGCCAAGGTGCTCATAAAAAGAGAAATGATGAATATTCAGGATGTCTTCTGAATCCATTAGGCAACTGAGGATGAGGTCTCCATATGTATAACTTCTGCTGTTTTCACATGCTGGTAGAGAGAGTGCCAAGATGGCGTCAGGAAGAAAAATGGCTCCTTAAGTTGCCAATGGGGAGAGAGGAAAGGGGGGCAAGGGGGACAGGGGGAGTGTATTTCAAGTGCATGGAAATGAAAATTTGTTTAAGTAGAGTAATTCAACCTAAATGTGCGCTGCATGGCACGGCATGAGCCTGGCTCTCGGAGCAATCTGGCATGGCCAGCTCCGTGGACAGGTGTGTGTAGGATCTCTCTCAAGTTAAAAGCAGTCACCAAACAGGTTTCTTTTTGTACACTGTCCACTGTCCCCTCCAAGAGCCTAAGAGATCCTGAGTGAATTCAGCCTCAAGACAAGGCTAAACCAAGAAGAGGAAAAGCTCAACCTACAGAGGCTGAGAGAAGCACTGTGTAGCCTGGGTGAAGAGCAAGTCAGTGATGGAACAGGCTTTCTCCTTCATCCTCTCCCTCAACTCTCCATTTCCCTCCTTGACAACCTTTACCAACATCCCAGATAAGGTAGACAAGGTGCTTACAATCACAGTCAGTAACTGATGAGGAAAACATGCTGTCCAGCTCTTACATCCCAGAAAATAATGTCTCCTGGATGCCATGAATCACAGAGGATCGCAGGCCATTAATCACCAGAGGGTGGAAGGGACGAGTTTAAAGTCATGTGTACCAAACACAGCCATTTCTCTGCAGAATCTCAGACCTGGCATGATTCATTTTGCTTTCTCAGGGAGGAATTGCAAGGGTTAGAGGAATAAATAACACCACAACCTCCTGAGGCCAAGCGTCCCGTGAAGGGGAGGAGCCTTTTGTCACAGATGAGTATTGCCACAGCGGGCACGGAGGTGTGTGACCATGACATTCCTCCAGCCCCAGAGGCAGTGTAAGGGCAATATTCAGTCCACTGGGTTTTCTCCAAAAGGCTGCAGAGAGTCACTGGGATTCACAGAGAAAGCAGAAGGGTGACAGCCTTCATAGTCCCTGTCTCCTGAGGCTGTCGATATCCAGATTTGGTAGCAACCTGAGTTCACAGACTGTCTCTGGATTCACTCTGGGTGCTTGTTTGATGAGATATCTCAAAGACAGCCTTCTAGCAGGAAGGGGATGTCCCCTGAGAGACTGCATTGCCTGCCTTTCCAGCCATGACTGTGAAAAGTGGTGGCCACAGCAGGAACGCACAGAGAGGTCTCACTGGGGAAGTACTTTAGTAATCTTTGTTGCTGCCCTTTAGGCAAATTAAGAGACAGCAGCTAATGACCAGATAGTGCATTAAAGTCTACCACAGACACCAGATCATCACAGATCCACGTAACCAGCTCAGGGACCTAGAGGAATGGGATTTACTCCTCTCCTGCTAGTTAGGACAGACATGAGGAAGAGGACATAACTCACACCTGAAAGATGCACTATCTGTCTATCAAGAATTATTAGATTATACTCACGTCTGGTTTAGGTGTTTAGGTAGCTGTTATTGTTGTCTCTTGTTTTTTCCACGTCAGTCTCCCACCTATTTTAAATAAAAAATGCTAGCACACCTGGAGTAGAACGAGAGATTGACTTAGTAAAGACAAATACAATCCTTCAGACTAATGGATTATCAAGTCACAGAGGTTGAGTTCAGTTCAGTTCAGTTCAGAGTTGAGTTTTCCACTCTTTATAATTATTGACAGAACAGAGTGTTCACACAGCTCAGCTTTCTAGGGTGCTTTTTTTCTTTTTGGAACTGTTTTTTCCGACTAGTCACTCATTTTTTCCCATGTGGGACTGGTCACCACTGATGGTGTGGCTGTTCCTAATCTGTGACGCAATGGATGAAACAGGATCCAAGAGAGAGGGTGCTTCCATCGTTAATCCCCAGCATTTACATTCACACACGAGTACCTTGCCCACATGCAAGCACAGGCATTTGCAAAGAGAACAATGAGGACTTGGCAATAGACTGAACATCCCCCCCTTTGAGCATTCGCAGGAAGCTGTCAAAAAGGAGAGTGGTAGGAACACACTGAGCCCAGAAAGTCTCATAGAATTGTTCCATGGACACGTTCCACAATTGTCTGTCCTCCCCATGGAGCTGCAATCACCAGGAGTGCACAGGGGCATGAGGAACACAAACGCATGCTTTTCCCACTGCTTCTAAGGTTAATGTGAATACTGTTCCACAGTCTGTTATTGTGGAAATACTGGTGATCGTCCCACAAAAGCAAGCCAAAGAATTATAGCTAGGTGTTAGTAAGAAGGGACCAAACAGAGCATCTCAAAGATGACAGAATAACACTGCTGTGGTAACTAGTGGGATGAAATAGCTCCAAATGTTTTTTTCCCTCATCTGCTGTCAGCTATCAGCTCTAATGCAGCACTCTGAGAGGTTCAGCATGTTATGGGCTTGCAGCAGAGAGTCTGTGCTGAGGCATACAGTCCGGCTGGTGAGCTCCAGTCTGTCAGTGCTGTGATTAGCCATGGTCTGAGAAGGTAGCCAGCAGTGTCTGCATTCCAGACCACAACTAAGAGTCGCTTTCACAGTTCATTGCATTGCAATGAAAATTAATTTTCCTTCATCGTTCTATTCTTGTGACGGAAAAGAAAAAAGAAAGAAAGAAAGAAAAAAAAAAAAAGGAAAGGAGAGACCTAATAGGAGGGAAAACCCACAGGGCACTTAGTTGAAGGAGCTCTCTGAAGGAGGCTCTAAAGATGGAAGTCTTGTCTGTCATCTCAGCTGCTAAGTAATCCTAGTGGTGGGACTCTTGGAAAAATTAGTACAAATTGCATTGCAGAAAGGACTGCTGCAGGGATGTTTCTGTGTAGTTTTATGGTTGCGGTGAAGACTAGTGGGCATTAAAATTGTCTTCAGGGGTATAATTTGGGTCAATCTCAACTTTCAGGTCTTCAGCCCCTGAACTTAAAAGGCAGATTCTCCACTAACCACTGCCCAGCTTCCAGACCTTGCACTTACAACACTGTGTTCAGGTATTTGTGCCACCAAAAATCATGGCAGCTTTTCCAGAAGTATCTGTATCCAGAATGGTTGGGTACATACTTTGGAAGCTCTGATGACTTTCCCAGGCCTTTCTTCCCAAGGCAAAATGAAAAGCACTGGTTGGAAACAGAACCTCTCTATACTTTTCCCTTGCTGCGAATATGAGGTTCATCTATTTTTCTCCTTTTTTCCATGAAGAAACATAGTGTTTGATATGAGTTATTGCACAGGTTAGATGTTGCCAGATAGAACCAGACTGTTATCCTATTGCCTGTGTGTTCTTCAGTGTCTGTTGTCATAGTTCAGGACATTTCCAGCTCAGTTCTACCAAGCCATTTCCCATGCTACCTATAATCAAATGCAATGAAAAGGCTTAGATCACTTACAGATTATCAATGCTGGTGCCAATATCCATTATTTTCATTCCTCTGGCATGGGAGATTCAGGTTGGGATATTTGTAGGAAGGTCAGTGCAGGGCTCCAAGATGAACAGAATAAGAGGACTGAAGTTCTCTGCATTCCTACTCAACACCAACCCCAGCAGTGAAGATTTCCCAGTGTTACGTCAAAGAGCTTCAGCACCGACCACCTCTTCAGAAGATTTAGTAGTTTATGCCTCACGATCCTCCATGTCCATTCCCATTTCCACGTTACAGGTTTTTTTCCTCTTAAATAGAGAAACATTATAGAGTAAGCTGCAGAAAACCATCTGAGCTGCTTTGCATGGGTGAAGGGCTGACTGTGACACTGCTGGGACCTGAACCTCTAGATTTAGAGGGTTCTGTTCAAAACAAGCTTGGCCTATTAAATGACAAAGTCATCTATTCAAATGCAATGGACTTAAGTTTTTTCTTTCTTCTAACAGCGTAACTTCATTCACTTCAATGGAATTGCATTTGGTTTACACAGGTGTGAGAGGGAAATCAAGTAGCATATAGAAATGTTTTCTTTTGAAATATTTTTGGAGAAAAGGGGTAAAAAACCTGCTTTTAGACCAATGCAAACATTTTCATGGAAATTTTCATTAGGGTTAAAATTTTCTGAACAAAAACTGGAAAATATTTTTTCCCTCTGTAAAATACTTTAATTTTCAAAATGCCACAAACATTTAAATAGAAATCTAAATATTTTCACAAAAACGTTAATTGTATTTTTAAAGCTTTGAGTTTCCATCTTTTTATCAAAAACTGAAGCCTTTTTATAAAAAAAAACTTAGAAAAACTAACTTTTTTCCATCTAAAATTTCCCATAACAGCTTTTTTAAAACAACTTTAATAGAAAGATTAAAAGGAGTATGAATATGAAGGCAACAAAAAACTGTCACAACTGAACCTGACAAACTAACTGTGGAGGTTAACATATATGAAAGCTGGGATGAACATGAGTTGTTTAATCTATAGGTTTAAGAAGTTTCTGCTAACACACTTCACAGAGGGGCAAGTAAAGGGCAAAGGGAAGGTTTCTTCTGAATTTAGATTTTATACAACTCACACAAAACCCAAAAGAAGTAAGTTAAAAGAGAATGAAGGGAGATGGAGTAAAATCAAAAAGGGAACACAAGCAATGGCCATTTCTGTATGTTCTGAGCCCCCTCAGGAGGCTGATGCTCCTGATGTGAAATACCCAAGAACCATTTAACACATGGACTCCAAAATGGGGACACATACCCTGATCTCAGATGAGATCATGGCAAGTGAGCCATAGCCTGGCCGTAGCCATGGGCACATGCACAATTGCAAAATTCTGCATTCTGTAGCTGAAGTTTCAATATTTGGGTACACAGCTACCCAGGAGAAATTCCCAGAAGTCCAGTCCTCACTTTGTACAAAACAACTGGAAACCTCTGCTCTATCTTCTGTGTGCATTTAAGCACTATAACAGATGTACATCAGAACTGAGTGAACAGGGTAGTAGTTAAGGCTGTGTGTCTTTCTCATTTTTCACAACAACAAATGATCTGAATAGATGACTTAATTTAAACAGCCATTCAACACAGCAGAGTGCTTGAATTTTCACTCATCTAATGGTAATGCCACTGCCTTATAACACAGAAGAATAAAGAGTGAAACGGAGAAAATAAATAATAAATCCCTGAACAGAGGCCTGAAGACATGGTTTTCAAAACTAACTCTTCCAAATAAGGGAAGGGAAGGGAAGGGAAGGGAAGGGAA
>VXBJ01005536.1:659190-698694 GCA_013400055.1 Nycticryphes semicollaris | reverse complement strand
AAGAAAAGAAAAGAAAAGAAAAGAAAAGAAAAGAAAAGAAAAGAAAAGAAAAGAAAAGAAAAGAAAAGAAAAGAAAAGAAAAAACTATGGGGAAGAAACTGAAAAGGGAAGAGAGGAAATGAGAGTCAACATACCATATCTGTCCCAGAAAAATGAAAATCCAGAAGCTGCTCTCTTTCAGGGAAAAGAACCAGGAAGGAAGTTTTCAGCAAAATAAGGACAGCAAAAGGGAGGTCAGGCTCCCCCCTGAGCAAAGAGGGAGAATTTCTTTCATGGGGCTGCTGTCTGGCTCTAACAGGAAGAGTCTTAAGAGGTTACATCTGCTGGGGTTCCCTGAGAGATAGCTGGGAGTTGACTTGGCTGCCCTTCAGCCATCCCCACAAGGAGAAGTGTTTCCCCGATCAGACCAGGGTATAACAAGATGAAGCCAGCAGAATTAAGGCACACTGGTTATAGCAGGGAGGGGTTTCAGCAGCCTCCCCAAATGCGCGGCAGATTCTTCCATAATACAAAGCCCCGAATAAAGGCAATGAATTTTGAAAGGTAAGTTTTTACTTAATCTAAGGGTACAAATTTGAATGAAGGTTTTAATAAATTAAAACTCATGGCCTTCATTTGGCAGGAATTAAAATTATATAACCATAATATAACCATTTATTCTGCCTTAAAATCCATAAAATTGCAGAGGGGCAAAACTTGTGTTGCTGTCCTTTTGCAAAGTTGTCATAATAATCCTTCTTTCTCAAGAAGATTTTGAAGCATATAAGCAAAAAACGTCTTCAAATCAGACAGCTGGGAGAAAGTCCAAGCCTTTTGAAGCAGTGTCTTCTCCTATGAACTATTGGTACTATTCAGGGACATTTAATCTGCAGGAGCACAAATACATTTTAACATAACAACCAGCAATAGCCACCAAAGTGTTCTGTTTTATTACAGTCTCCTGAAGTAAGTAGAAAATAGAGACATCGAGTCATCTCACTGGGCCCAAGGACAAGCTGCAGAAGACTCTTCCTTCAAAGTCAGATGACACCAGCTTAACAGAGAAGAACTGCTGATCCAACCATCCCTTCCCAGAGGGCCATGGGAACTACGAAACACACTTCAAACAGCAAACCAAGGGTCCTCAAAGTACACCCAAAAGTCTTTCAAAACTACGGAACATACATTTCATACATTTCATGAGCCAGGATGCAAACCCAACCTTAACCTTGCAGGCAATACCAAGAGCTTCCTCTGTTTCTGGTCATGTATTATCTACTGACCGAAGGGCACTCCGAACCGAACTCCTATGTAATGGCTTTTCTGTAATTACTCAATATGAATCTCTTTGCACCTTGTTCCTTAATCTTGGCTATAGCCAGTGGCAGGACACACACAACAAGGGGTTCTGATCTTCCCATTCATTTCTTGTTTTTTGCTTCTTCTTTGGCTTTGGTTTGGAGGGCAACTGTGTCTGCCTAGGTGTTTGGAAAGGTCTTGCTGGGTGCAGACACCCCTGAAAGTGCCATCATTGGTTTTGCAAACAGAATGAATATTCTGTACTCAGATGCCATGCAAGAAAATGAGGTGTAACTATCGAGATAGGTGGCAGTGAGCCTGATAGATTATAGATCATGCAGTGTCAGAGACATAAGCAGTACTCATCTCAAGTAAGACGTTAATGCCTTTAAAAGGTGTGATAGATTATAAAGAAAGGTAATATAAAATGTAGGATAAAGTGTGGGCTCATTTTACTTCAGGCTCTCTACCACGTGGGGACCAAATAAGGGGAGAGGGGATGGATCATGGGTTTTATTGCTTGGCTGCGATGTCAAAATTGGATTGGTTTAAAATATTTATGACATGAGGGAAAGAAAATCTGTGAATTACTCAGGATTTGATGTATGTACTCTCAATGTGCTTCACATTTTCTTTGGTTGGGGACAGCAGAACAGGGAATTGAGGATAACTTGTTTACTGCCAAACAGCTCTCCATAGTACCTAGTTTTGCTATGTATTAAAAATCACGGCTGGGGCCAAGAATGCTGAGGCTGGAATTAGACGAGAACACACAATAACTTTAAGTAATGGCAGAGAGATTTAAATAGCACACATCAGCAGAAAAGAATGGGGAAACCTACAGTACACTGACTTCATTGATACCCCATTTATCAGCAATTACTGACTCCATTAAAGGCAGAGTTTACAGCAGACAGAGAAACAGAGCCTAAAATATGTCCCAACAGATGGACGGAGAGTGTCAGTGATGCCGTATTTCAAAGGCATCTGCAGCTTTGTTATCATTGTACATGGAGTCAGAAAGACAGCGAAAAACACTGGAGTAAGGGCCAGCAAATGATTTACTTGACCCTGCATGGGCAGAACTGACAGCGAAAACCTCATTAATTCCTCAGGTCATTCTGGAAGACATTAATTTGGTTTGGACTCAGGACGAGGGGAGATTTTCCAGACATACACCAGGAATTATGAAATCTCTATAGCCAGAGGAAAGTATGTCCAAATCACTTTCTACATAAATCAAGCTGACTTTCTGAAGAAGGATAATATGCCTAATCAGGGGAGTTATGGAACTTCTTGTACTTATTAGACAGAAAATAAAACAGTATTTTATTTGATAATCAGCTTGGGGAAGATTTTTTTTCTCTTTCTTTTACTGCTGTCTTCTCTTGCCAGAGATGAGTTGGAAAAAAAACCTCCGATATGTGAATAATTGTGAGTGCTGCAATATTATTTGTGTGTTCCTGTGGGGACATGTGGGTATGCACATAAATATATATATACATGGGCAATAGATGTGCATAATTTTAGTCAGCTTGCTGTATTTACACATCTTTTGGCCTTTTACCTCCGTGCTGCAGAATGCCAAGTACCATCACTTACCTCTCTGACCCTTTTTAACTCTTAATTACCCTCAACCAAAAGCATCTGGGAGCACACAGGAGGGCAAGCAGAATTGGGGGCCACAGTCTTAGGTCCTGGCTATGACTTCTTCACTCTGGTCCTAAATCTCTGAGCAAAAAAATATGGTCCCTCAACAGAAAAGCACTGGCTTGGTGGAGGGAGCTTCAGACCCAGCTGGGGTGAGCAGATCCCTCCCTTCCTGCACAGCTGGCCCCTGCGACAAGACTGGTTTGGCTCTGCCAGCAGCCCAAAAAGCTTCTCAGACCCCTACAAATTGCCAGGAGCCACAAGAAGTCGTCCCTCCAACCTCCCACCCCCCCACAATACATGCTTTCCAGTGCTTATACATAAGCCCTTGCTGCATGGGGTATCTTCCTCTGTAAAAGATGCATTTGTCATGTTTAGAGAAGGGTTATCTCTCCCTGGAAAGAACATGCATTAGTACTTTTTACTCATTCAACACTGGACACTCCCTATCAACAACAGACTGCCGAAAAGGGAGAAAGAGGTGAATTAATCATGGGAAGAGACAATTTAAAGGAGTTTGGCTATAAAATGGAGTTCATTAGGAGGCCATAATGTATTTGGGACTAACAAGCTGTAATTTTCCCCACCTCTGCTGTCCCAGCCGACAATGAGCAGCACTAATTGCATTGACACCACACTGCAGGATCGCCACCTCCCCTCTGTTAACTCCTTCCACTGAACAGTCCCACAAAAGAAGTTATTTCACCTATTGCAAATGCAAGTTCTCTTTCAAGATGCTTAGCTCCTTGTCTCCTTGGATTGAGAGAAAACACTATTAAGTGGTCTGCAGTTTTTGCTCTGGAATTAAGGTTGTAATAATAATAATCATGTTACTTGGCCCTAAGATTGCACTTAGAGAGATCTCAAAGCACATTACAAATGTGTATGGTATAGACAGCGTATTGCTATCGGCACAGAACCAAGTGAGCCCCGGTTGGGAACACAACACAAAGCACTTTTTCCTATCCATTTCAAGGACCAGACAGTATCCATTTTCCCTGCTCTTTCTGATTTGGCTTGGTAAAAACATATTTGCGAATAATTTTTTTTTCTGGGTTTCAGATTTCTCTCAATTTTTGTTTCATGTTATTATTATGCAAAACAGCATGTACAAAGCACTCTTGAAAACCCTGTCCCTGTAGGGGATTTGGTCCGGGGCAAAAGAAGTAAACCAAGGACTGACATAAGTTTGTCTGGACCTCTTTTGATAGAATCAGAACAATCGATTTTTTTCTGAGGCTAAATTACATTTCAGTTCTCGATGGAGATGTGGAGATGTTAGCTGGTGATCTTAGCTCTACGCAGCATGCTAAAATCTAATACAAAATAAATAAATATTTCATTTGGGAAGCTTTTGCATCATTTGCAAAAGTGCTGCAGGAAGCCACTCAGCTGCTGAGAGCTCTGTTCTCCTGTCCCTGAAGCGCTACCGCTGGGGATGGTTGCGTTCTTGCTATTACAGTTTGCAGAGCACAAATAATATCCCTTTATCACATTGGTGCTCTCTGTTTAAAAACATGAATAAAAATAACCTGAGGATTCATTTCCATATATGCTCAGACTATCTCTCTAGCAATGTAAAGGAACTGAAAAGAAAAGTTTATTACTTGTATGACAAGTTTGCCTGGCCACAGTGAGAGTAACTGATCTTAGCATAAGTGAAAATCAGACAAGAGGAAGGACCCTGTTCAGTCATGGGAACTCAATGTCTGAATCCATTGAAATATATATATTTTAAAGCAAATTACCATTTTTCAAATAACAATTGAGGTCATTCAAATATTAGCAGATGTAATTTTTACTTTTTGCACCCTCCGTGATGTTTATTCTTTTTTCTTATTCTCTTTTTCTCCCCTCTTCTCCACTTTCTCCCCTTTTCCCTTCCCTTCCCCAGCTCTGTCAGTGTACAGGCTGAACCATAGCTAACTGCTTTCAGTTTGGTTTCCAGTCAGTTCCTGGTGAATTTTACTTTCGGATTCTCATGCTCCACACAATGCTAGAAAATCAAAGTTGAAAATATGGTAATAACATGTTTGCTTGTTGGTGTTGTTTTTAAATATTTCCCTAGGGATTTGTAACAAATCATAAAAATGTTTTCTACTGGTCTTAAATATTGTAAAAGTTTATTTAATTTAATCAAAACTTAAATATTAAGCCAAACTTCATTGCACAATGTGTTCCTTTAATGGAAAGAGCTAATGAAAAACACACTAGGCCCAATTCACTCTATTTTCTTCACCAGGGAGATATTTGCTCCTTTATTACTAAGGATCATTTGTTTTGCTTCACTTTGCTGAGAACAGTCTGCAAATTTGTTTAATCTAACCATGTTCTGCACATATTTTTCATGGCTATTCCAAAACAGTTTTGTTCTCGTTTCTATCCCTGGAATGGCTCTTTTTTCAAAATGTGAATTTTGGCTGGATGATTCACTGGGACACTAACTTTATCTCCATCTGTTTTACAGTAATTGGACTGGAGCAATTTTTGTAGCTGTATCTGAGATTGTTTCCTGCTTTGGACTCACCACTCATACAGTCATGTGTTAATTTTAGTGATTGCACAAACAAGACTCCAGCCAATAAAGTTACTGTAGTCAAAAACATGGCCCCAAGCCAAATCGCTCTTGCTTTATCTTCATCAGAGTAACTACTGCTTCACACTATGAATGGACTAAAATCATATTAAAATATTCACCACAATAACTTGCCAAACGTAGCATCGCTTCTTCATATACGTCGTTGGGAAGTTTGAACAGCTATGTTCTGCACAGGAAAAGTTTGGAAGCGCCGTCTCTCTGACATTTATTCTGTAAGGCAGGAAAAAAAACCCAGAAATTGTTCAATGTTTTAGTTTTCATTCAGGTAAAATCTGGGTTCAGAAAGGGCACAGAAGCATGTGCTGGAAATGAAGTGTGTGCTCCAGTCCCATTGAAGCCAGGTAGATTGTAAGCACATGCTGAAATGCTTATTTAAATTGGGGCCTTAATTATTATGTGCTATAAGATTGAACTACGTTTCATGTTATTTTCATACATCTATATTTATATACGTGTGGGTGGGTGGGTGTGCAAGGATGTATGTAAGCTGTTCACTAAAGAACATTAAAAATGAAAAAAAGAATCCCCCACACCCTTCCTCCTAAAGTGGCAGATTACTTGATAGTTTTGACAAGCGAGATTTTAACGTTTGGCTGAAATGGTCATTTCTTTCAATGAAAGGAAAAAAGAATGGGAACTTGTTTTTACTAACCTTTCTGGTATCGCACTTCAGGTATGTTGTGTGTGCCCACAGGACTGCAGGGACCCCAGCCCACCCCTGCAGAGTCATCACACACATCTCCTTTGGGCAGAGGGCATCTCCGCTGGCATCTGGGATTTGGTATTTTGATGAATCAGCTGTCATTTAAACCACATCTGTTCTCCAATGCTGTCCATTATTTCTATCATTTTCTGTTACTGAGTTTAAGGTTATGCGTGCCTACTATTAACCTAACCATGCATTCTCTCCGTGATAAATCCCTGTCCAGTCACTTTACTAAGGGAATAAGCTTCCCAGAGTTTTATCTGGTATCACTGGCCTGTGCTCTACCGAGGCAGACTGGTGTTCCTGATATTGTACAAACACAGGAGGCTAATAAATTGTGGGTGGGTGTGTGGCGAGGGGGGGAGTTAATAAAAGATCTTAAATACACAGGTTAAAAAATATTTTATAGACCGTCAAATGTAAGGTAAGGAGAAAATGAAAGCTTTGAGGAGGTATTTGATTTAGAGGGGCAAGATGTTTGGCTCCAAACCCAGAGCAAAGGAGCAGTCACAAGCAGAACAGTATGGACTATCCCAAGGAAGGGACAGAAATACAGTCCAGGAGAAAAGCAACCCATGGGTAGGAAATGAGGGAAGGTGAAGCAGAGTCCTGAGGGGTTTTATGTGGCAGGAAAGTGGTTTTGAATTTAATTCAGCAACGGATAAGAAGGTGACAGGGGATGGGAGTAATGTGATCCTATTTCTTAGAATGAGAAAGAACCCAGCCATGAAAGTCTGTATCCACTAAAGTTATGAGAGAAGGGGTTTTTTTGATCTTTTTGAAATGAAAAGTGGATTTGTAATTGCTGAGGTGTGAAGTCAGGTCCAGGTATGGATGAATTGCTGCATTGCTTGTAAGATAGTGTCAGACCTGCTGGCAAGATGTGGCTAGGCCACAAAAACTTGGGCTGGTTAGGAGCATCACAGCTGGGCATCATGCAGCTCCCAGGGGAACCAGGCCCTGCCTCCCATCCAGGGACACAGCAGATCAAGGAAAGTGGGGTGAGAGATGCACAGAAATGTAAGAATCCTTGCAAAATCAGTGAATGGTGGAGCTAGGGTTGTGTCCTGGTCTCAGGCTTTGCTCAGCTCACTGTCTACCAGGGTGGGCAGTGCTCTGGTGACCCTAGACATCCTCCCAGACCTGCTGAAGGAAAATGATCAAGGGGGTACAGAGAGAGGCTGACTCTGAATTGTCCTGGTACAACTTAACTCCCGTCTTCGTACTGGGTGAAGGATTGCTTTGCCCTCCAGTCACTTCTGGTTGTCCTTCAAAGGTCTGTCACCTCCATCCTGTGGGAGATGGAGACAACAGCAGAGCAGATTCATGTCCTGGAGCAGAAAGAGAGGACATAAATGCCCAGAGGATAGAAAGTACTTATATAATGGGACATACTACATACTGTCAACTAGCAAATAAGAAGTCATTAACAAAAAGGCAGAAATTACTCCTTTTCTGCTTGTCTAGAGACAGACCTGAAGCAAAGGTGAGGATGCCTTGGGAAGTTTGAACAGCTATCTACCCTCAGCAGATTTCTTGCTAACTTTGTCCCCATTCAGCATTAGCGGTTGCTGCCAGCTCCCATAAATATATCTCCCATATGAGACATGACACTCAAAACCTAGCTCCAGGCCTATTACCCAATAAGCAAAAAAATATGTGGTGTCATAAGGTTTTATCACAGCTGGGCTTGACCAGGATGCTCAGCAAAACCCCCGAGTCGGTTGGTTGGTGCAGCACTGTCTCTCTTTGCATGCAAAAGGCTGCAGGAATGTTTTATGTTTCTGTTCCATCCCTGAAGTTTCCTGTTGTTTAGAAACCTCCTGGATACAAGAGAGATGAATTATTGATATGCCAGCCTTGGGAAGGAAAAGTGAGGCAAGATTAGAAAAAAGGGAAGGGACCTTTGTCTGGAGTAAACTGTATAAAAAAGCAGGACATTCAGTTCCAAGGAGCCGTACACAATAAAGAGAAATCAGGCTGCCATGGTCTGTGTGGTTTATAAACTACTGATGGCGGGTGGTTCAGTGCATAGCTCTGGCTTCACTGTGTGCGGGGTGGCACAGGCAGTGTAGGGGGGCACAAACTACCCCCTTAGACACCCATCCCACACAGAAGATCTGGCTGCAGGTGGAATGCCCGGCTGGGGTGGTGGGACTGCAGCCCCGGGCTGAGGCACCCTGGGCATCCCTGGAAGCAGGTGGGGTGCTGGCAGGGGCCCAGACACACAGACTTTATCTGCTGGTCCCCATGCCCAGTCTCCAAAGCACCTGCGTCCATCAGTGGGGATGAGACCTCACCAGGCATCTTCCAGCAGCATGCCAAGCCCTCAGAGCTTGCTCACCTAACCCAGGTCCCCCCTTCCAGTGGGAGTGAGAGAAGGACAGGCCTCATGTGTTAAGCTCATGAGAAAAACAGCCATCCAACCATGCAAAAAAAAAAAAAAAAAATTCCCATCTGATGCAGAACTAGTCTGGAAAAGTGGAAAAGGAGCTTTTCAACTGACAAAACCCTCCATAAGTGCCCCTGCCTCAGGCAATACCACTGTGCCCTCACTGGAGACTCTGGGTTAGGACACAGGAGCTGAGGAATTAACTTGCCTTGATAACGCCTTGTCCTTCAAGGACGCTCATTTACAGTGTGATTAGCCCCATCAGCTGGGACAGAGCACTTCTGCATGGCTAACGTGCTGCGTTACACCTACTTCTCTAAAGATCCTATATATGGCTCACCACTGGCCACTTCCCCCTCAGCTGCGCATGATGAAGGCAGGCAGGAAAGTTGCAAAAGCACTTGCTCACTCTTCCCTGTAATTATGTCCACACTGTTCTTAGAAAGTAGAGAGTCACGCTCTAAAACCCTGTCGCGTGTAAAGAGGTACCTGTGGCACTCACATCTACCCACCATCGCACCATCAACACCCCACAGCAGCTGCAGGGGATGCAGGGGGGTCACCCGCCTCTGTCGTTGTCCTGGAAGGCCAAAACAAAAATCAGTCAAACTGGAATATTGGGGCAGGTGGTTGTAGCTGGAGAATAACCGAAAGGTGCTCTTTGCCTGGAGGGAGAAGCAGAGAACTGACCTTTCATTTCACAGACAAAACCAAATGGCAATAAAGGAGTACAAGGGGGATGGGCAAGGACTGCCTCAAGTGGCCCCAAAATATGTGTTGGTTTGAGGCTGGGGTTTGTTTGTTTTCTTTTTTCAAAACTGAAATATTGGAGGAAAAATGTTTGAGTTGAAGGCTGCGTTTATGCAGCTTCCTTCATAAGCTTTAAATATCATTCTCAAGCAGTTTCAATAACGAATTAAATCTGAAACAAATATTGGTTTTGAATAATGCTATTGAAAGGCTATCTTTAAAATGTCAACATTGAATGTTTCAATGTTTTCAGACGTGTTTTAACTACAACAATTCATTGACCTTTACAGCAATTTTGTATTTATCTTAACTGCGTGTTCACCAGAGGAAAAAAATGCCGCTGAAAATTGTTACCCTGCATTATTTACCAGTACAAATTTTCACATGAAAAAATCTTACCAAGAATAAATGTCATCCAGCAAATTATTTGATTGGATGCTGCTTATAAGGATGGACAGGAGTCAGAAAGTTCACCAGTTGGCAAGAATGAATGGAAACCTCTTTCTATTACAGGATAAAAGACATTTTAGATTTGCATTGGCTTCCTAGTCTATGAGTAAGTTAAAGACGCCCTTGACAACACAAAGCCAGGGTAGTCAGTAGCCAATTTAAAAAATAATTGTTAGTCAAGAGTTTTCAACATTTCTGTCTGAATTTTCCACTAAATATTTATTTTCCTTCTCAACTGAAAATAAGGAAGAGCAACGCGGATAATGAGTGTTTGACTTAGCAATTCTAAGAACTGCCTCTGAGTACATTTGTTTATATAAAACAAATACCTACACGCGTTGTGAAAGAGCCTTTAGCCAAATAGTTTGTTTCCAATTTGCTTTTTTTTCTACAAAATCCTGACTACAGCAGCATGTGTCCCTGAACCAGGTGCCCAAGGAACAGCACACAGCAGGACCCACGGGCGCAGCATCTCTACTCTTCAGTCTGAGGTCTGACTCAATCATCACCTCCCATGCCAGGGTGGGGGTTCACCCTATATATCACCCACCCTCCCTGTAACCAGGACTACTCCTGGCTTCCCAGCAAGGCCTCCCACCAAGCAGCAGCAGTGGGTGCTCGCCTGTAGTACCGGGAAGGCCAGGCTCCTCCTGATGGAGATAAACAAGGTTGTTGCAGACCAGCGGACTATCTGGGGTGTCCATCACTCACTGCTTGATTAGCCATAATGAGCTCTGGAGGATTCATGCTGCTGAATTTGTTGGGCCAGTGAGGCTTGGAGACCACAGAGGAGGCAGCAGAGACTTGGCGGAGCATAGCCAGCAAATCTGCGGAGATAGCAGTTGCTAATTAACCCTCTGTGTTTATTTGGAAGGGGAGCCATGCAGAGGAAGGGTTTTAGCCTCTGCCATCCTGCACCTCCACTTTCCCACTTCATGCTCACAAAGTGACTTTTTGGACACAGTTCTAAAGTCACTGGCATTGTTTCTGCATTTCCATCTGAATTCTGCCCCCCCCTTTTTGGTGCAGGGTTTGATTCTGACTTTTTGCCCCATTGCGGTTGCCCTCAGACATGGAGATCTCTCTCAGCAGAGATCTCCATCCTGCCCTTGTGGTACAGCAGCCTAGAGAGCATGCCATCCTTGAGGCACCTTCTGAAGCAACTCTCGGCAGCGGCACTAAACGGCAAACCATCTCAAACATGCCTGGACCAGGTCAGCATCTGCGGGGATACACTGGGAATTAGACCCCAGAGACATTCCAGTGCAGAGATACATGGGAGAGAGCAAACAGGTCCACTTGCGTCTGGCATGTGAGTAGCACAGGCGTGCTTATCTCTTGCGTTTTATAATGAGAAGGTGATGGGCCAGATCTCCAAAGGCATTTAGGTGCTTCGACATTTAACCTCCCACTGATTTCAGTGGGAGGCCCACAAGGAAATTAGGTGCTTAATTATGCTTGAAGGTCTGGCCCTAGAGCTCTGCTTTCCTGCAGTGTTTATTTCTGCCTCCTTTATTGCTGCCCATGAAGCAGTGGACATCATTTTCTCTGCCCCTAGGCCATCCAAATAGCATGAGTTAGTGCTGTGAGACTCTGAGGCCAGTCTCTCAACCCACCTTCATCTCAGAGTTAACTGTGCATGGCAATATTTGCTTCCTCTTCATAGAGATCCTTGGAACTGCTTCATTACACTTTTGTTGCACACAGAGTGTCAGCATAGGCAGGAAGAACAGGGAAAACAGGACTAGAGACAATGGCTCAGCAAAGGGCTAAGTATTGCTACAGGAGAAAGTTTTGGGCTTCAGCATGACCTATACCCATGGTCAGGAGCTGCAAATGCCAGAGGAAGAGTTTGAGACACATCATACATCCTTTCTGTGCAAGGTGTCTTTGGCAACGTTGGTGGCAGAAGATGTGCAATGACTGTACAACAGTCACCCCAGAGCTCCCATGTTCTGAAGAGAGGCAGCAGGTGGACAGTCTCCCCAGGCAGCTGGAAAAGGTGTACAGACATGAGGAGATGCCAGACAGCATCTTTGACCCTTGTTTGCTTTCACTGAAGAACCACGTATGGACTCTACCCAAAGTCCCTCCATCATTCCAGAAATCCTGTGCCGAGGGAAGTACAAACATCTCCTCTACCTCTTTAAACACCACTGTCATTTTCCAGTTACAACCTGCGTAACGTAAGCACTCCTCCACTGCTTAACTTGGCTGGTGGTCTGGTGGCCTCACAACTTGTACCAGTACATTTTTACCGCTCTACCTGTACGTATGGCCATAGTGCAGCCCCCTTGTACCTCTGCCCAGATTCTTTTTTGGGCATTGCCAAATTCTTCACAACTACTTTGAAATGAGCAAAGTCTAGCAGCAAATTTCCGCTGCAGGCCCTGTGTGTTGTGGGGGCATTTGCCCTTTCAAAGAGATGGTTGGACGAGGGGACAGGCTTATTTGCAAAAGGTCTAAGTATTTCCTGTGGCAGAGTTTGTAGCCGAGGCCCATTTCTGATCACATCATTGGTCCATACACTTGAACATTTTCCTGCTTCCAGCAAAGGCCAAAAAGTATTCAGGTCTATGAAAAAAAAACCCAAAAAACCAGAATGTTAGAGAATAAATTCACTCCTTGTGAAATAGAGGTCAGCAGACTTACACCAGGGAGGAGTTTGGACTGAGATACTCGGACTTTGATACTATATTTTAAATAGTAAAAATATTTTCAGTGGACAGGGAACTGTAAGAGGTTTATAAATGCAAAAGAGAAGGAAAAAAAAGTGGTGCTGCTCCCCCGCAGCCTCCTAAAAATAGCAAATTACACACCTAATAAATGTATCAGCAGCCCATGAAATTGACAGCCTGAAATTGAAGAACAGACCTGTTTTGTTTGGAGAAATAGTCTTTAAGAGTGTGGAGGTGAATTAGAAAAATAGCAACTGACATTAAGAGTGTAAGATTAATTCGACCGAGCTTTAATTGAGACAGCCTGAATGAGCCAGAAAAAGAGAAAAAAGGGAGAGGGAGAGGATCCCAGCTCTGTCTGGCTCCATAGAAACTCCACCTCCTGCGTCCTTTCAGCTGGAGCTCCAGTTACAGCCTTACATCATCCCAAAAACCTCCCTTTGGCCAGTGATTCCCTGTGAGCCGGGCACCGATGCTGCATGCTGGGTCACGGATGCAGCCACCGGGTGCAAAGTCACACTTTGGGGTTCATGGGTTAGGGGACATGCCAAGGACCACCCTTGGACTCTCGTCAAAACCTCTGCCTGGCCTGGAGACTGGGGAACGCTGGAACCACCAGCTCCTGGGGCTGTGTCCCCACCACCCTATCCCCACAGGGCCACCACGTTGCCACCCTGGCTGCAGCTTTTCCTTGCAGCTGGAGGAGGTGGGACCCGCTGGAGCTGGTGGGGATGGCGGAGGGAAAGAAGTTATTTCTATTTCAGAACAGATCTGTGCACTCAACAAAGCCTGCAAACCCTGTAAAAGCACTAAGCAGCCCATTCTGAGCGTGAGCTGCGCACAGCCTTCCTGGCTTAAACAAGAAAGCCCTTCTCGTAAGCAAGGGGTAATCTCTTGCACAGGCAATATTTCAAAAGCCTTGCTACTACTGAGTAAATAAATGTGAGTAGCAGATACAATAAACATTTTCTTCTGTTCTGAAATCAGATCTGCAGATCCCAAATCCCCCTGTGCTGTGCAGACTGTAATTACAGGATATGTTAAATTTTCTTTATAGCCAGCCCTGATGGTTGTTAAGTGACCGCACCGCCCAGTACAGCACCCCTCTCTGGTCTGCTACCACTCATAATGAAAACCAGATGTTTGTTTAAAGTTAATAATCAATACAGCACTCATCCCGAGTCAAGTAGGGCTAAACATTTGCTTAGAGAAGCCATGTCAGAGCGGCGATAAGCAGGGGCTTGGTGTTGCACGCTGCTTCGGACCCCCCTGGGACCTGAGATAAACCATCCAAATTCCAGAGAGCAAGAGCTGGGGCCGGGGGGGGGTTGATCTGAGCCTCTATGAGTAACCAAAGCAACTGAAATAAATGGAGCCCATCCGGAGCGGCTTGGATTCCCAACGGGTACTGCATCCCTGCTCCCAGCCCGCTGGGTGCTCCCAGTGACGCCAGAGCCCAGCAAATTCTAATTGAATAAGAATATACACAAGGGGAAGAGCACAATGCAGTTGAAAGCCCCGGTGCTTATAGGTGGTGAAGGCTCCTAAACTGCTGCAAAGGCAGTGGGAGCAGAGAAGAGGGTACCCAGCATCTCACCACGGCCAACAGGTCATGGCTGAAGTTTTCTGAGCTTTTTAAATCCCACGTTAGACAGCAAATTGAATAATTTACTGCTGGGTTGGGCAATGAGATGGAGGAACCGCTCGGGCTGACTTTTTGTATGGCCCACACATCTCACAGCTGGCAATATTCGAACCTTCATCTGTGTGAATGGATGATGAGGAAGAGCAGTGGGAATGCTTGTGGGATCTCCAGACGGAGGTAAATCCAACTGATCTGCTCTGCCCAGATCTTTCCTAACTTGGGTCAGAGCTGTCCCTGTCCAAACATAATTTGAAAATTAATAATTGCTCCAATACTGCTTGTTGTTTGCAAACAGGTGGATGGTCAAATCCTCTAAGTTTCCTGTGCTGTAGGTATAAATATTTCTAAGTGGACCAGGGTATTTTTCTTTGCTGTTTGCTGCTCCTGATCAAGTGGCCTCCACCGTCCAGCAGTGTACCCTGCACCTTCCTCTTTCCCACCTCTGCTCCCAACCTGTGCTCAGAGAGGCTAGAACCCATCACATAAACCTAGGTGGAGTACCCACCACACCTGACTTCTGTATGGCAATGCCATGGTGAATACCACGTGAATTTGAGAGAGTCCTGAGACCTAGTGTTTTGCCTGATGGTGGAAAAAAGCAAATTCTCTTGACTTAGCTCATTTCTTTCTGACACTATTTAGCAGCAGGAGTAAAATGCTCCCCTATAGCTTAACCTCGTGACAGAAGACACTGCTCAGACATTCTGGTATAAAAGAGAAAGGAGTTTTAAATTCTAGGCTTTTCCTAGGGAAACTAACAAGTAAAATGACAAGAAGGAGTTATGAGGAAATGTATATGACTCACAAAATTATAGAAATTTTGGTTAGAAGGGACCTCTAGAGGTCACCTAGTCTGACTTCCCATTTGAAGCAGGACTATCACCAGCAGTGTTTTACTGAGGCTGTACTTCAGAGTATGATCTGCGTGTTTTCTCAATCCTCCTTTCTTTATTTATTTTTTCCCCTCCAATTTTTGTTTGCAACAGCCTTTTCAAAACCCTCAAATTTAGTTACATCTCATATCTACCCCTTTAGCTTCATCTCAACTCACACAATTAGGTTGAACAGTTTCCATGAAAATACTTGCATAAAAGAAGTGGGCAATCCCTAATATCTTTTAGGTTTTCTACGCTAAATAAAAGGCTTTTCTCCCTTAAGCGAGACACCTGCTGGACTGAGATGCTTTCCCACTGTCTCTGAGTGGAAATCCAAGGAAGAACAGGAGAATTACAGTTTATTAGGTGCTGGGTGACCCACAGCAGCTTCACTTTTTTATTGTGCAAGTTTGGGAAGGGAGACACAGGGAGTCAGAAGCGCTCACATGCCAGCTCTACTTCTGTGCTGTGCTGAGCTGTTAACTTCCCTTCTTCCTCAGAACAGAAATCCCCAAGTTAAAGTACTCATTTAGAGTTACCCAGAAAAGCTGAAGATAGATTTGGATATTGTTGAAAGCCACTGTTTTGTAACAAGCCAGAGCCAACCCTCTTGGCTTAAAAAAAAAAACACCCTCCATTCCACTTAAAACAGGTTCAGTAAATGATCTGTGACCAAAAACAAAACCAAGTACTAAAAGCTGGATAAAACTGCCTATCTCACCTCCAAATTAAATGGATCTGACCAGCACACTGTGCCACCAAAGCATTCCTAGAGCTCTGTGGCTCATGAACATAGCAAAAAAGGCACTTCTTAAAAACCAGCCCATTTGAAATCATACTAACGGTGAGCTTTTCTGAAGAGGATTCATCTGCATTCCCATGTGAGCCCATGCCTATGGAGCTATGTTATCCTAGTACATTGCAGTGTCTCTATCCCCTCTCTGACCAGATTCCAGCATGGAAAAAACCTCAATGCAAAGTTACAAGGGAAGCGACAGCCCCAGAAGCGGTGGCTGTAGATCTGTGTCCTCAGGGCTAGTTTGCATGACAGCGACTCCCACAACCCAGCAAGCACCTGCCCCACTCCCTCTCTTCCTGCTGGCTTAGAGATACCTTGATAGAGCAGTGCTGGTGAGGAGATGGCAGGGCTGGGGCCACCACCCCTCTACTCAGTAGCCTTTCCCAGTAGCTGCGTTAGGTGGCCCAGTGGCCACGCAGCCCCAGCTTTCGCCAAATCTTGTCTGCAGATGCCTGGAAGCAAGGCTTTGGACGCCTGGTTCCCAAGCCTTGCCTCAAGCAGCCCAGTCACTGTAACACTTTCAAAATAGCAGTCCAGTGTCAGCCTTTGTGCCCCACTAAACCCCTTTCCCTGGGACAAAAAGCCCCTGGTTTGGGTCTTCCTGGGACCTGGATGGACACAGTGCTCCCATTGCTCCCAGGAAAAGGCACGGGATTAGTCTGGTCACAGCAGCGCATTCACACGTTCTCATCTAAAATCTTCTTTCCCTGAAATAGATACTGAGGGTTTTTTTCTTTTCTTTTTTTTATTCTTTTTTTTTTCTTTTTCTTTCCTCCAGCTTTGTATGTAATTCTGTTCCTCACACTCCGCTGTCTTGGCACCTTTCAAGCAAAATCTGACACTGAGGAATAGATCCTCTTTTTTAAAAATAATAAATGGAAATACATTTTTGTTGCAGCCTTCCAATCCGCATAGGCGACACTGTCAAAATGCTCTGAACTTTTTTTGGAAGCAGCAGATGACTACAGCTGGTTAGCACAATTATAGTCGTTGTGTAATGCTTGGATCCTCTGTTGTTTCATTCATTCTATTCATCAAATTCTTCATTATGCTGTGCGGGAAGATCTGCCTGATGGTAAATTTACATTTTTTCCTATGCTGCTGTTATTTTTCATAGTTAAAGGGACACTGGCAAGTGACACATCACTTTTTTAATGTTGTTTCAAAAGTTGTTTACCCTGTAATTTACAGTATCCTCTTAGAAGCCAGAAGAATGGAGATCTTGAGCAATTTGGCATTTCCTCACTCTTGTATATTGACTTTTTTTTTTTTTTCACTGTGGGCTGGAGGAAGCTCAAACACTTTCTACTTAGAGTGGTTCACAGTGGACTTAAGGACAAAGGCTACTGATTTTCACAGCCCTCCTAGAGGTAGGTAAGTATTATCTGCAAAGTCTCTGCATTTTACAGGCAGGAAGCAAGTGGCCTTTGCCGAGATGAGGCCAGAGCTGTTCCAAGGTCTATGCAGAGGCACCTCTGTCCCAGGCAGGGGATCCGGGGCGAAAAGAAGGACCTGCCGTAGAAACTCATCCTCCAAAGCATCTGTCCATCCTGGAGTATGAGGAAGCCCTCCTTATCCTGCCACCACAGTCACAGCCACCACGGTCCTGCTGTGCCCATGGGAGGAACAACCACACTGGCCCCAAATGTCCCCAGTCCCACTAAAAACAGGGTGAGGAAAAAGAGGTACAAAGCTGACCTCTCTCCCTTACATTATCCGTGATTACAGAAGGCCAAGGTGCTCAAGTTCAATTCTTGCACACATCATTTTTTACCATATGTGCTGCCACCCATGTTGTATCGACATGAGATCACAATAATAAAATAGCTACTAATGCTGATATTAATTTTTTATTCTGTAAAAACACCACTGTATTTGAGCTTTCTCAATTTTTTTCCAAGGTAGAAAACCAAATCATGTTCAGCTTTCAAAAACATTTTTGAAGAATATTGACTTTTTGTGTCTCAGGGTTTTCACTGGAAAAGTGAAGGAATGTGTGAAAGACAATACATTTCTAGAAGTATTTTGATACTGTTATAACAAAAAGAAGTAAAAAGAAAATAATGGGATGGCACTGGAGGAAGAAAAAGGGAAGAAATATAGTTTACAGATGCTGTTCCTTATTTTTCTTCCTCTTTTTGGCCTTCCTATATTAAAAATAAACAAGTGAACCAAAAATAAGATAGAAATGTTTGAGTTGTCATAGCTCCCCTCTACGTGATTTTCTTTTATTGTTCCTTTTCTTTCCTTTCTCACAATTGTGCAGCCCATAAGATTGTATACTTAAAATTCATTTGGGTAATTAAGTTAGTGAAAAGAGCAGAATTTCATTAGGCTGGAGCAGAAAGGGGCTTTGCTGAGCACCAGCGCTTTTGCATGACTCAGGGGTGGCTGGAAGCACGGTGTCACGAGCACCAGCCCTTGGGCAGAGGGGGTCTGAGAAGCCTGACATGAACTCCCTGGACCCCCAGACACACCTCTCTGTGCCGCACGAAGCGTGTCCTGCACAGTGACAAGCAGTCGCCAGCAGCGCTCCTGGGTTCCACTGCAATAAAGATTATTTATGCACCATGACTGCTAAGTGCTACTAAACACAAAAACAAATGACACTATAGTCTCAGACCACTAAATTTGTCTCTCAGCTGCACAGATCCTTTGCTTTCCCTTTGGCTGCCTTTTTGCTAGCTGTAAATTGCATAATTCATTCTCTCAGTTGTTTTATAGTTTTGTGGTGAAATTTAGATTTATCATCATTAAATATTGTTATCACTGTTTACATAATGACGCAAACTGTCTGAAATGTGTCTCAGACTCAACGCTGACATCTAACCTCAGGAGAAGATGGGACTCTCCAGACCAACCCAGACCCAGCCTACAAGCCAAGTAATTGGGCTGAAATGGGAGAAAACTACTGTAATCCTGGAAGCTGAAAAGGGTGTGGAAGAGGTGTCATTGTGTATTTAATTCTGCTTCGAAAAGACAAAGGTGCAATGCACGGGTTCGTCAAGAAACAGGCCATTCAGGGCTTTTAATATTATCTGTTAGCAAGGATTATTTCTTTCCTTCAAAACACAAAGAAATTGAAGATTCTGTAGAAGGTGGGACTGTGCCCAGTCGAGGGGACAAAAGAAACTTTTCTCCTCTACTCTCTGTCCTCTTCTCAGACAGTAGGATTGCGAATTAGAAAGCCTTTCAATTTTTCATGGTTATTTCACAGCCTAGATGCTGGGTACCTGCTTTCTGTGCTCCAGGACCTGCCATAATCCCCCTGCTTCAAAACCCAAGAAAGCCACTGGTGGAGCCATGTGTTGGTAACCCCCAAACCACAGTGACCTGCCATGGTGGGACCCTGGCTTGTTTGGTAGGTCAGGAGGCAAATGCTGCTCCCCCCAAAATTCACTCCACCCCACCAGGGTGACTTGCAGGCTGTCTCAGTCAGCCCCACTTAAGTCACACAAAGGATTAGCAGGTCTCAAGGAGAGCTGTGAAGCGCTGGCTGTTGGTCTCTCAGGGCTGTCTCCACTTTGGCTGGTTCATAATAATGTCATCGTGAAGGATTATGATGCTGCAGCTCGGAGAAGAGGAGCGATAGCACAATAAATCCCTCTGTTGGGGCATGTCCTCTGGCTGGTCGTCTGCGCGGCCATTTCAGGCTGCTCAAAAATTAATTTCAACATTCTTGTAGGCACTTATCTCCCCAAAGTGAGATTTCCTGGGGATCGTTGGGGAAGGAATGAAGACAGAAGAAATACGGCTAAACCCCGGCACTTAAGACCTGAGCCCTCTCTTGTTAATGCTCTTGGTGTAAATCAGGAGGAATTCCACTTTCATCGGGGGAATTATGTCAGTGATGTGCTGTCAGTGAGAGGAGACTCAGGTGTGAGTCTTTTCAGTTGGGTTTCCTTCATTTGCTTTTACCAAAGGAGCCCCTGACTCTGCAGAGAGTTCTGCTCCACTTGTGGGTACCAGAGATCTCGGGGCAGAGAGACAGGAGAGGCAGCACCATCAAGCCCTCATGGACTTAGACTTTACCATGTATATAAAAGTGTCAAAATCAAGACTTGGTCACTTCAGAGGGAAATTACAGTCACAGTCAGGTAAATACACTAACCCAAAAGTACTTGGAAATCACATGGTTTTTGAGACAATTCACTGTAAATTGGACCTTCTTTCTCTTCAGGGAAGTTGGGGTTGTTTCCTCACTTTTGAACAAGTAAAGTTCAATCCTGAAGCCTAAAGCACCTAAAAAAAATCCCATGGCTTGCTGTATCTAGTCAGAAATAAGTGATGGGAACTGAAGCTGGGGGAGGGAATAGCGCAGGGCAGCAGACATGGAACCAAATGCCACGGTGGAGAAAGCCATCCCGCAGTGAATACAACCAGCTGGGTGTCTGGATGCTTTGTAAAATTTTATTGTGAAATGCACAGATGATGAGCACAGCTGCAAAACATCAGGAGTGTTTATCATGATCTCCCAGAGCGTTTTGGGTGTGTTCCCCTCTGACACTATTTATGTAGGCTTAACCTAAGCTGATTTCAATGGAGACATCAAAATTGTTTCAAGGTGCATCTTATTATACACAGGATAAGCCTGTGGCTTAAGGTTTCTCTCCCCTGTCTTATGTGGTGTTTATCAGCGTGCAAAGGACAACTGAATGAAGAAGTAGCTGATAGCATCTAACTAACCGGCTGCTGTTGCTGAAGCAAATAAAAGACATCTCTGGCACTCTTACAAGTATTAAAAAGGGGATTAAGCAGATTTTTGGGATGGAACTCAGGCTGAAAAATCTGTAATTCATCCTGCTGTGCCTAAACAATTGCAACCGCTTTCAAGCAACGAGCCTGGCTCTTCCCAGTGTTACTTATTTTACCTGAATTCAGGTCCCTTCCAGCCACACCCTAGTGTGATGGGAGAGTGGCAGGGCCAAGCATCACTTTCCCTGCATGGTACCTCACCTGGTTGTGGTCCCAAAGGGTTATACATGATTATCTGCATCCCATTTATAGGCATAAATGTTATCATGACTGTATATGAGCCTCTTAAACTATAGAAGGGGAGACAACATAAAAGCCTATTCCCGATTTCCTCAGATAGCCAGCTGTAAAAAAAAAAAAAAAATAAAATAAAACCTAATAATTATTAAAAAAATAATATTTTTTTCAGTGTGTTTTATACTTCCTGATTTTGGCAGGCAGTGAAAGCGTCAAAACACTCCTAAGGAAGCTGATTTTGTAAGTTCCGGCTGGTAATGAGGGGAGAGGAAGGGAGCAAGAACAGATGCTGACAGTTACCTGCCCAAAGAGAGGTCTTAAGTTAAGCATTCAAGAACTTAGGAAACATCATTTTTATAAAATGAAATTACACAATTATTAAAAAGTTTAAAAATTTTGTTACGAATAAGCTACATTTCTGGAGGGAATTAAAAAAAGTAATTAAACCATAGTATTAATCATAATGGCATCCCCCCCTTCCCCACACCAAGACTTTGTGACAGCCTTACTTAGTCTTCATTAAGTATTTTCAAACAGTGCACTGCAAACAGCGTCTGGTATAACTGTGGAATCCCTTTAGCGCTGTCACAGCCACAGTGTCAGGCTTTAAAAGCAAAGGAGCACCAGGAGACACGCTGTTTGTAATCACTAACCCGTGTCTCAAAGCTCTCCAGATTGAACTGTTTACATTGTACTTAGGCAACTTTTTTTTCTCCCCTCTGAGATTCACAAATTGCTTAACAAAAGTCACGACACCCATTTTTTCACATCAGGAGCTGTGAAAAATACAGAATAGGGACAGATTTACTAAAACCAGTTTGTTACAAAGCTGGGATTAGAAATCAGATCTTCTAAATGCCGTCTCCTACCTAATCAGCAGAGATGATGGATTCCTGGAGCTAAAAAAATGAGCTTTCCTCCCCGTTCTTCCAAGGTTGCACAGAGAAGGAATTTGAGTTCTTCAGGTCCTGAGAGTGGCCCCTTCTGAAGGAAAAAAACATGTTTCCTCCTGGACACCCCAGCCCAGCTGTCTGCCACTGCCACCACAGCCACCAGCCCTCTGCAGGGCCGGCGCAGAGGCCGGGCTGTGGGCAAAGGCCATCAGTGGCCACAGGTGGTAGGTCAGATCTCCGTGTCTCCTTGCTCTCTGGCTGCAGTGGGACTGCTGATCACAGAGCAATAAGAAGTTGAAGGCAGTCCCTGGTTTTGCTTCAAAACCTCTTGTGAAAGAGTTGTAAAAGTTTGACTGCAAAAGGCGCATTTCTGTCTTGTCATTATTAATATTTTATATTTCTGTCTTTGCAAAGTTGTTTTTACAAAGCCAGATGTTGGCTGGGCCCCAACAGCTCTTATCACAAATCAAATTTTGCATTTATTTGCACTTCTGTCATTGGAATGGAGGAGGTTTTATTAATAGTAGTACTAATGTTCATATCTGGAATTCACTCCTAGATTGAGAAACTCCTGTGCCAGCACTCAGCCAGGAGCGAACTTTATGATCATGTTATCAGCTCTGAAAACAGGAGATTAAGCAACAGCCGCTGAAGTGGTAACAGATTTTTAACTCTATCAGAATCAGTTGCCCACCCCTCTGTATTGTTTCCCTGCAATATCAATCTCTTATATATGAAGGCTTTCCCAATGAAGGGGAACCACCGCACAGCGTTATTTGTAAAACAGCTCTGTCCTGAAACACGAGAGTGCATGAACTCGACCTGATAATTTATGAACTCACAGCTAAGCAAGAAACAGTTCCCCTGTAGCCCAGGGAAAATGTACTGTAACATGCTAAATCTCTTTTTTAAATGTAAAATCATATTGCCATTCAGGTTTGTGGCTTTCTTAAATGTGGTTGTGCTCGGAGAAGTGACTATAAAAATGACACACTTTTACTCAATGGATCTGCTGTCTGCTGCAGGAAATTTGAGTCAGATATGTTTCATTTACTGACAAAAAATAATACCTTGTTTTTGTATTTTCTACTCCACTAGCAGCACAGAAACTCCACGGCCCTGGGAAAAGTAGCCAGAGCTCTCCTCTGATTCACACACCATCAGCAGCACTGATAATTAGTTTTAGCCACTGAGTTTTTGATTGCACGTGCTGAGAGATTAGGCTGATTTTCATACCTAGGGCTGGATCAACCAAGCTATTGGCCAGAAAATCTGGGCCACTTTTCCTGATGATACGGAGCTCCCTCCATTGCTGCTGGAAACCTGGTCCATCCTCTCCTTGCCACGTGCCCTCCTTGACCAGGGGTCCCTGCTCAGTGGTGGCCACACCTCATGCAGGCTTGGACCTTGCACACAACCCTGCCCGGGGGGATGAATTATGTTCCAGGTGAGAAAATTCCATGCTTGGGAACTCAGGTACAGATCAGGGACTGGGCTCCTGGCTGATCCCAACTGCCAGGGACTCTGTGCCCACAAGCCACTGGTTGATGATCTCAGTGGCAAATGCTGGGGCAAAATAAATCCCCAGCCAACAGCAACTGCACAAAACAGTCATCAAGCTCATTTATAACGAGCTCTGTGACTGCACAAGCATGTATTGGGTACCAAGTGGGGCTGGATAACCCCCCAAGCCATGCCACCCCTCCTGCTGATGCAGCCTTGTCGTCACCTCTCCCACATCTGCCAAGCATCCGACTGTTTCTAGCAGGATTTAGCCCACAGGTGGGCTGTGCTGCCAGGGCACTTCATCTGCTCCCAGATTGCTCTGTTTACAGTGCTAGATCAGCTCAGAATTAAATTATCCCTCCAAACAGTTTCCAGATTACACCGTCTTCTAGCCGCACATGGAAGCCACACTGTCGCCCAGCAATCCAGCTGTTTGCCTGCAGCACTGGAAATCGGCACGAAGAGTGGACAAGAGAGCTTTCAAGTCAGCCCGTTGTCCACCATGAGAGACAGCGAAGCTGCAATTGCCTCACATTTTCCAGCTAACCCAAAGCAGGAAGCTCCCATCCCGATGGCCCAAGTTAAAGGAAGGGCAGTGCTGCATGAGAAATTAATATTTGCTGCAAGGAAATATACCCTCCGCGTGGTGTTTTGCATGGGGGACATGGCAAACTGACTCTGCAGAGCTGAACTTCAGTCCCCATCCCGAGTCCAAGGGATGGTTTCAGTGTTTGCCAAACAGCTTTGCTGACCATCAGAGTTTTTGCAATTTTTGTGTAAGGTGTGAATATGTTGGTGTGGAACTGCTTTCACGGGCTGTGATCAATGACTAAATTAAGATCCTCTGTAAACCATTCGATCTGTAACTGAATTTTCCCTTTCTGCTGATTTCAGGGAGCGTTTGACATTAAAAACAGCTGTCTTAGGTAGCTAATTCCACTTGTCCCCTATATTTCATTATGACAAATGGGATGTATTGCCATCACTTATCGTAAGATCAACACTGAAGCCAAGCAAGTGTGAGCTTATTTATTGTCAGCCAGGGGATGGATGGTGTTAAGTGCCTCCCTTAACAAGGATGAATCCTTAACAAAGGCTCTACTCACAGACTGAAGTGTCCATCTTCAGGTGTTGTCCATCCCTGCACCAAGTTCTGTTGATCACCCTGATTATGGACATGGGCAAAATCAGTTTGTTTAGGTCGATCCAAATACAGCAGTAAAACAACAGCAACTTTTAGGGTTTTTTCTCACCTGTGAGCACTTGTTAGTGTGACTTTTCCTCCCTTGATCCTGGAGTGTGGTTGTATGTGCTCCTCCCTCTCGGAGGGAGCGCGGCTCATCCCCATTTACCCCCATGTTTGTGGGGAGAAAGAGGGCTGAGGTGGGCAATGGCACATGGAAACGCTGCTTGCCCCCATCACCAGGGCTGGTCAAGGCTAGCGGAGCTGAGGTTGCCACTGGGTCCCCACTGCCTCTCCTCCGCCTGCCACCCCACGCACCAGGACCCTTCCTGCACAACATGGTATTTCAGCCAAACCCGTGGGAGAGGTTTCCCTTGTAAAGGGCTTCCCCAGTATTTACTGCAACAATTACTGAAATAGTTGGATTATTTACTATAATAAGGCAAACCGCCCCTGCCGGCCAGGGCAGGCTGCATTAGGCACCATGGCCCCGATAAGCCCCGACCTGGTGGAGTCTGTGCTTCTCAGTCACCTTTATTTGTTTAAGAGACCAGACAAGGCAAACACTTGTGATGCCTTGTTTACTCTGCGGCTTTCACTGCAGCATATTAAACTCATCATTGCTGCATATAGACTGGAGATAGGCATTCTTCTGCTAGCAAGTGTTGACAGTAAGTAACAGACACTCTGCTGCAAGGTAACATGTTTATACGCTGGTGCGAATGCCTGGTGGATTTTATCCCTGTAAAACTATCACAGATAAAGAAGCTACTATCAGATAAGTGACTATAATAAATGGCCACAATTAGTGCTCTGCTGATGAGACTACTCGGTGGTCTCTCTGCTCTCTGTTGGACAAACCCCAGGCTCTGCTTGCTTTGTATAAATGGAGACAAGGGCCATTTAAAATAACATCAGCCTCTCCTGATTTCTGGGAGCGCTTTACCAAAATACCACTGTTAACTGAATTGAAATCTCCCAGTATTTGTCTTCGGAGAACACACAAATTGGGAAAATTACATCAGACAAAGATGTCTATTCACACACACACATGCTTCCATGGCTACTTGCAGGTTCCCCTCCTTTCTGCCATCCCAGTCACACTCACAGGCTGTAGTGCGAGAAGGGGCTGTTGTATCAGCTGCAGTCTAATCCTGCTTCTCTTAATTAGCAGCCCTCGTTTGTAAAGTAAACTCATGTTGCTTCCTGAAGCAATCTTATAGTCACTTGGCTTAAAGGCATCTCTGTTGACATCCAGGCAGATCTCATTACGGCCAGGATTCAGAAATGAGTGCCTATAGCTTAAGCACTTTTGCCGAAAATGTCTTTAAAAGACATTTATACCCTTGCACAGTCCAGTCATTTATAGAATGACATGTATTTACAATGGACTGCTTTTACATATAAATATATATGTGTATATATATGTACATACTCAAATACATATACATATGTATATATACATATGAATGTGCTGAAAGAGATTTCTGACATACTTTTACTGTCATTAAAATGATGATAATAGAAAAGCTCAAAAAGATTGGTTGTAAAACACAGGCTGTAATCCTCTTGAGTTGTTTTTCATCTGTAACTACATATTTTGTTTATATAATGTCAGAATGGCACCATCCAGCAAGGCTGAAAATGTCTCCTGATCTCTCTTCTACCCCTTCCTGAAACACGGTGATTTTTTCAGAACCAGCTAGTGGGAAAAGCTCTCTCCTGCTGGGGTTTATACTTCTACTTGATTTAGTATTTCCCAATTATAGTTTCAGGGGAAATTTCCTTGAACGACAGAGGAAACCCCAAGTACACACTCTGCCCCGGGAACTAGGTGATTGTGCGCAGTAGGATTTATGGTGGTTCTTTGTATTCTCATTGCCAGAATATCTCATAAACTCAGAAAAGTTATGCAGGCATCAGTGTGTTTACCTTTTCATGAGCTTAAAACTGATTTATTTGACCTTTTAAAAATAGGATAATACTTCTTGCTGAAAACACTGTGGAATCCAGAGGAAAGGAAGACTGTCAAGTAGTTTAAATCCCAAACCTGAGCTGCTTTTAACTATTATAATTTGAGGACAGTGGTGCTTAATTCAGCTGAAAGCCAGTGTGTGATGCCTGCCCATCTACACATATGGTTGTATCAATTTATATATGTATGCTCACGTAGAGCATACATATATATAGGTCATGGAGACCTTTGCATGCGTTAAGCCATGGGGCGGTCTGGAGAAAGAGGGACTCTGGTGTGATATCACATCATAAAAAGTCTCTCCAATGCAAACACTGCTTTAAGACACTGCAAAAAATCCATGTTGGGCTTTGCACTGAAAAGGCAATGATAATTACGTCAGTGTTGTTACACAGGTAAGAATTCCCTTAGAGAAAACCTGGTCTTAGAGCAGAGCAAGTCCTCCCCTCATCCCCACGGTAATTTGTTCACATAAGTTACCACTTGTTGGTTTGAGGTGGTGACTCGGTTGTGTGCATGAGGCAGAATTCTCCTCTGCATCAGCTATTTACAATGATTTTCAAATTTCCTTGAGTGCCTCATGACCCACCCAGCATTTGCAAGCCCCTGCACTGGGCGAGTTGTGCCAATGAACTTACACCCTGCCCGTTGTTGTGCTTCCCATCAGCGAGGGATACAATTAGCCAGCACAGTGCAAAACACAAAGCACACATCCAGCTCCTCTGCCAGGAATTTCCAAGTAGTCCAGTTTAAACTTAGTGTTTTTCAGTGTTCACTACAACCATACACAAAGCCTCACAGATTCAAAAAACCAACAAATGAGAAAAATCAACCGGAAAAATCAATTAATTTCTCCTAGCCTGGCCCAGTGCTGGATTGCGTATCAACAGACACTGTGTTAATAGTTAATAGACCCATTTATTTCCCAGTGTCAATTTCAGCCGTGACAAATCAGTGACAAATTCTTACATGAGACCCCAAATACGTTTATCTGTGGCATCAAATCTCATCCCGTGTACACAGTGGTACTACCAGCCTGCAGGTACTTTAAACAGATCATTTCAAGTGAAATGTTCAATTCAGTTGAAGTGTACTTTTAAAAACTGAAGACTTGGATCTGTAAATGGATGTTACAGTGAGGGAAGGGAAATAGGGTTCTCTGGGAAGCAAAAGCACAGGTAGCAGCCCATGCTAGGTGAACACTTCCTACAAAATACCTTAGTCAGCCCTGGCTGTTCCATGCCCATGTGGAATATTGTCACAGTGTGCAATCGCACCAGGAGTTTCACACGTGTACAGGTCATGCCAAGCCTCCTCTCTCCATGGGGAAAGAAAATTGCCTCTGAGTTCAGAAGACCTCACTCTTAGATGAGATTAGGGTAGGAAGCAAGATTTGCCTGTTCATGTCCTGCAGGATCTACCTCAGGTACACAAAGGAAGTGACTTGACTTAATCATGGAAATGCCTGTTATTTTCTACTCACTATTGCTACTAGCATTATTAGTTCCCATAGCTTCATGGGACTGATCATATATACAAATCCTTTCAAAAACATCTGAAACTACTGGAAAATTGGATATTTGTATGGAATCAAGCAGGACAGGCATGCAAAATGTCAAAGGCAGGGGCAGTGAGAGAGCTTTTCAAAGAATAGGATTGAAAAGCTTGATTTTTCATATCTCCTTTCCATCTTCTGGTCATCTTACTTTTTTTAATCTGGTATATGAATATTTCTGAGTCAGCTTTCTGCAAAGCCATGTTTTAGTAAATTAAACAGCTATTAAATATAGCTCCAGAAATTAAAATAAAATAGCCATTGCATTCCTCCAAAATACCTACTTAAATCACAGTTCAGGAAAACATCATTCACCTTAATGGAGAACCACTGTAATGGAGCAAGAAGCAACTTGGAAGCAGGAGCAGCAAAGACGGGAAGACATGGTTCAAGTTCCCCCTCATATTTTCTTAGGAAGCAAAACTATCTTTACATAAGTAACTCGTACAGTTCCAGCCAGGTTCACATAGTTTCAAACCGGACTTCATTCAACCTCTCCTCTCTTCTCTTTTTTTTTTATATTAAAAAGAAAAAAAAAAAAAAGCCCTAGGAAAAAGTCTGTTGGCAAAGGTGCACACATACGTCTTAAAACACACAGAGAACTATATTAATGCTGGTGGCCGGGTTAATTTGTTCTTATAGGGGCTGAGAAAGGGTCCCTACACTCAGATCTGTTTCCTAGAGTTTATCAGTCCTCACTGAGACCTACTGAATATTGCAGCCCAGTTTGAACCCTGGACTATTTCACAATACGCCACAAAATGTAATGCTATGTCCCATTGCCGGAGTACAATAGTGGCACTGTTCAATAGCTTGCCATACCTTTGGGCTCTAAGAAATGGTAGCAAGAGATGTTTCATGCACAGCTTGGCTAACCAGGGAGGAAAAGTGCCTGCTTCTCAGAGTTAATCTGTCCTGTTGGCTTTGATGCTCAGCCTGGTTTCATATACCAAGAACTGTTTAAAGTTGGTCTAATGTCCAAACAGGTTGCAAATGTGACTGAGTTTAAGCAACAAATATGTGTCTGCAGTATTTGTTTGTNATATAAAAGCCCAAAGACTGGCTTTCCCAGTCTGGTGCTTGGTGGCTGATTTATTAGATTTCCTGTTTTCATCAACATGTTCAAGTTGCTAAAACCCATCTTGTTAAGCCTAAAGTGTCTGGCATTCATCTTCACCTCCATACTATCTCCAGTAGCATGCAGCAGATCCCTAATCAACAGCTGTGATGCCTCCCCAAGAGTATCCTGCAGTAAAAAAAAAAAGAAAGAAGAAAAGAATGAACAGGATGAGGCTACCTCCAGCTTGGGACATTCCCTTGGTCCTGTGTTCTTTGACAGTCACAGTAAGTTGTTGCACAGCCTGCACCTTCATTTTTCTAATGGGAAGGGTGAAGAGGCTTCAAGAGAACTCTGTTTTAATGACCTTGCAATGTGGCAAGTTACAGAGGCTTTTCCTGTTCCTGTGGGAAGTATCTGTTCTCTTTATTTCTGCAATAGTGAAATTAAATTGTGAGCGTGGGGTAAACACTTAGGAAAGTGACCTGCAGACATCTGCCCAATTGAGGTTCCGTGTTTTCAATGGCATTTGCTTTCTACAGCTTCTTATCTCTTCACTTCTTCACTGCTCTAGGTGGAGGAACCACTTTGCTGACAATAACAGGAGTGGAAGGGGCAATTTTCATTAGAATACCTGCAAACAAGCACCTGAAGTAAAATTCACCCCCATAACACTCACATCCAAAAATTTTCTCAGAGCTCTCTTAAGAGGACCAAAACCCTGACCTAGCATCACATCTTGGGAACTGCTGCTGGAGGCTGCCGGGGGTATGTGAGCATAAAATCAGCGTGGGTGTATTTAACACTCCCTCCCTCCTGCTCTCTTGCCTTCACCCTTTCCACGCCTAATGTATTCAAGTGCTTGGTGACCCTGGGTGGGTTTCTGACAGGAATTACTTGTCCCCCCTTGAGTTTTGTTATTGTCTGTCACCCAACACATCCTTGGAAGGGATTATCCAGCCCCTCTCCCCCTTTCCTTGGCCTTGAAAGTGACTCCCCTTAGTTTTGTTTGACGGCCCCTGAGTAGTGCGCAGGAATATGTGTCTCTGTGATACTTTCCATGTTTCTGTAACAAGATGTGAGTACTGAAGTGCAGTTTAAGTTAGACTTGGGAGATCTTCAGGCCTTCCAAGAGGTATTAATGAAAAATGGAATAGAAGCCACTCCAGAGGAGAGCAGTGAGGCCCTGCACACGTCACACACTCTGCGATGAGCTCCGAGCCAGCTGAAGAAGCACTTTAAAAGAAGAAAATTGCAGATGTTCAGCTAGTGCAAAGAAAAGGGAACTCTAATCTCTGACAGTATTATGTTGTAAGTAGTTCTGTATGCAGGTCTATTAGCAACAAACACGTAGAAGGAAGTAATTATTGTGGTAAATTTATTGACAGAGCTGGAAAATCCCTTTGTATTACTTCTCTCATTCTCTTCACTTTTTGCTTTCTTCTGCTAATTTGGGCTCTCCAGGCTGAGTCAAGCTACATAATAACTGCAGTAACAATCCTAAAATGCAGTAGACCTGGCAACCAAAAGGATCCAGATCAACTGCTTTAATACATTGTGTTCTAACAAAAAACAAAAAACAAAAAAAAACACAAACAAACAAAAAAAACAAACAAAAAAAAACCCCGAGCATTCTGAGAAGGAAAAGTGTGAAGAGTATTTAATAGATGACTGGAGAGCTTCAGCTGTGAAAGATCAAAAGTTTATCTCAGTGGAGCTTGACACTTCCTGAGACCTTAAAAGACATTATTGCCCAGGAAAAAAAAAAAAGAGTGGGAATTTGGATTAGCCAAATTGGAAAGGAAGATTCTAAAAGCCGATATTGTTTACACCTATTTCTGACTTCTTTAGCATGAAACATACCTACTAAGATGTGGTTATATTCCCTTAGAGTCATTTGTAGTAAATATGAGTCTAAACACACATAAGTAATTGGGATATTCTGTAACTAAGTGCCCTGGCATATATTTGCAAATGTGCATTGCAGCAGGGGTTTTTGGCTATACAGGAAAACTGGCATAATGCAACAGAGGAGAATTGTTAACTCAGGTGGAGAGATACTGAGGCCTCACAGTATAGGAGGAGACTAGAGCTAGATAGGTACAAAACCGCTTTACAAAATCAAAGAGTGTGACTTGGGATAGGAGCATTTCATGCAAAAAGTGCTGGGGGTGCCTGATAAACAGTCTGGGCATGGACAGCTGAGCTCGGACTGCAGCGCTTGTTGGAAAAGCTGGCAACAATATGTTTCTTAACAGGATTCAGAGCAATTTGGATTTTTGAGCGCTTTGAGATCTGATTAAAAACATGATAAGGAAGCCAAGTGTATCATTATTGTTAGTTGTTAGTATTACTATTGATGATGATGATGATAATAATAATGTAACACCAATATTGTTATGAGTGAATCAGCAGATGGCAAATGCCTTTCAGTGAAGGCACAAGCAAAATAACGTGTCTGGTAGCAAGAAGTGAAGCTAATGATTATGTGTTAAATGAAACAGCCATTCAGCATGCTCATCAGGAAAAAACATTTGGGAGTCATTGCGGAAAAAACATGGAAACCATTAGCCTGGTTCAGAACAGCAGGAAAGGTAAAAGCAAAAGAGGTTGTGCTGGTCCTGCACAATGCTCTAGTTGGGTGCCTTATTTCTAAGTTCTTCTTGTTTTTGTTGTGGCTACGCTCATGTTAGCCACTGAAAGCAAAGGTCCTGTTCAGCTCAGTGAGGTGTCCCTGCACCCAAAAGAAGACTCTCTTCCCCAAAGCATTTAGGGTAGGAATCTCAAAAATGCCTGAGCAGGCACTCACTGGGGGGTGGGCATACCCCCTTGTCCCCACTAGGATACAGAGGGCCCTCTTGGCCAGCCAAAGCTGGAGGAGGTGAGCCCATCTGACACCATCAAAGGTGAGAAAGGTAAACCAGCCAAAGCAGCTGGCGGGACCAGGAGGAGGTCTCAGCCTGGCACTTCCAGGGTACCTCTCCCTGTGCTATGAGAATATCCTCCAGCCTCACATCACCCCAGCCCAATTGTTGAGGTTGACACCACCAGGACCTGAGCTTACACACACCAGGAGCCAAGTGGACCCCTCTTTCTGAGGGAAGATGCTTTATTTCTGAGGGGTCAGTGAAGATCCTCCATGAGAGCATCCTCAGGGGAAAGCAGGCCATTGGGCAAGAAGGGAGCAAGAAGGGAAAGAGGCAACAGTAAGGGAATCCAAAATCTGACATTAACCGTGGGATGGGAATTAATTACTTGGCATTCAAAGGGTAAAAACCAGGGCTTCATTTATTAGAGTAGGACACAACTGATCCAGCAGCATTTTCTAACCTGCTTTTCTGACTGTTGGACCCAGAACTAAACCATTAGTTCAGAGGTAGATGGCTTTTTTTGCTTTTCTTCTCATCCTTTTTTTTTTTTTCCAAGTGGGCTCTACTGCTGAAGTGTAAGAGCGCTTTGCTCCTTTTAAAACAGAGAGGTCTGAGCCCAGTCATCTTTTAGTGCCTCCCTTACAGCCAGTTAGCCCACAAAAATAAGCAAACTGAAGAAAGGAGTCAGAGACTAAGCCCTTTATGGGAGATTGATTGTAAAGCTGGTGGCAACATGACAAGCTGATTTGTGGTGGCTCCTCGTAGCTTGTTTGAACTGCAAACCTCAGTCACATTTATTTATTGTATCAATACAGATTTGTCACAACCAAGCTGACCATGAAGGCTGGTATCTCCTGCCTTGGCCAGGGAATGTCAGGCGCAGGGAGAGCACAGGTAGGTGTTTGTGCATGGGGTGGATGGGACACCACGTGCATCCCCTCTTGAAGCCCCCAGCAAAGCTCTCCTCTGCCTCAGTGCTGGCCAGACAAGGGGCTCAGCTCACTGCCATGTCCGGTGATGCCACAGCTTTCCACAAGGGCACCGGCCCCAGGGTGCGTAGCTTCTTCACAGGGACCTGGACTGCTTTGCAAGGCCCAATTCCCTTCATTGTCATCTTTTTCAGCAATAGCTGGAGCAGCTGTGACTTCTTCTTCCATAGCACAGAGATGCCAGAGAGCCTGAGGGGCCCAGCAGCCAATTTCCATACTTGGATCTAGCTCTGTATCTGCATCATATTTTCTGGAAACAGTAGTCGCGTAATGAGTCCCTCTACCTTCTACACAAACGTGATTTAATGTCTTCCTCAGGAGCAGTGAGCTCATCTGCTATAACATGGAACTGTAAGAAGGATTGGCTCTTCTCATATTAATGTAATCACTTTAGACTAGTTGATATGTCCTGTATACAGCTTATGGTGTAGAGTTTTATAGCATATTAGTGCACCTCCATATAAGTCTAAACTGGTCATAAAACATAATCACTTACTGAAAAAAATATATTAATGCTGCTGAAACCAGGACACAAAGTGATTTTCATAGCAACAGATAAATAAAGGCCTTGGCAGAAGTCCTGCTCTTTTGCACAGAAAAATGCAGATAAAAGAGAAAGCATTATACCCTTCCTCCACTTCTTTCTCATCTTCTACTCTTTCCCTTTGCCTTCAAAGTATCCCAGCAGCAAAACCGTTGTATTAACAGTGTTAAAAGGGCTGCAAACTTCTCCCTCCATCCAGTAGCTCTTGCTGTTACTGAGGATCCACAGGAAAAACACCCCGTGACTCCAGCAGCAGTCTTGGAAATGTTTTTGCCATTTTTCTGAGAGACACCAGCCCACTAAAAAAAATAATAACATTGGGAAGCAAGACGCTGCTGTACCTACCAGAGGCGTATTCTTGCCAGGTACCAAAAAGCAGCACTGAGGCAGGCTCCAATGCTGAGTAAAGCTTGTCTAGACACAAAATTAGATCAGGGTAAAAAGACTACTGTATTTCTGCTCTCTTCTGTTTATATGGCTCATATCAACACAGTATTTTTGTACGTGATGTCTATTTATGTATTTAACAGTTGTTAAACAGCTGTGCAAAGGACTGTCTGGATATTTTTATTTTAGTTTAAAAGTGAGTCAAAATAGAGTTATATGTATGGTATGATTTAAGAGCAACCTAAATGGCCCAAATTTAAACTGAGGTAAGTACATGTCCAAGCCTTTTGGTAAGGTTTAGTTTTATTAGTTTAAAATCACACCTTAATTTAAAACATACCCTCATTCTGAGTCCAGTCTTCACTGGTATTTAAATAGCCCTTTTTCCCACCACACCTAATGGTAGGAAACGGAGGTTCAGAGTTACAGGACGGGGTGCCTGTGGTGGAAGAAGGCATGAATACGAGGTCTTTCTCAAAGCCACTGCAAGCATTCAGCCCTTGCAGCAGCCCTGGCCATGGGGCAGTGGGGATGGCAGCAGAGGCCAGGGCAGTGATGGAATGGCTGGTGATGGGGATGATGCCCATGGTGCAGCTTCTCCAGCAGTGACCGAGCATCACCTCTCTCCTCTCCATGACAGCTCGATGCAGGGTAGCACTCAAACCACTGGCAAAGAGGTCTGGGAAACGCCCTGAGTGGATAAATTAGATTTGGAGGTGGGAATGAGTGGCCCTGGGGAACAGGCTGAGCACAGAGGCACGGGATGCTTGAGCATCATGATCTCTGCACGTCAGCCCATCACCCCATGGCTAAAGGCAGCCCCAAATTTTTGAGGGGGTTTCCCAGTTCCCCATGAGTGAATTAAGAATGACATTATCTATCCAATGAAAGTGACTTTTCTGTCCTCCTCAAGTACTCATACATATGCAGACATAATAAACTGTAGTATTTTATTTAGGGAGAGTATTCCTACTCCCCCTTTTTCTGTTGGTTTCCACATCTGTTTTTATTTAGTGCTTTGGTTGGTTATTTGGATTGTTGGGCTTTTTTAGACTGAGGGGGGCTAAGTAAAAAAGCCACTGGTTTATTTTCAGTGTCAATTTTTAATAGAAAGCTCAGTGTGACACATATAATCAGAGAGCAGAAGTGGTAAGACAGCTCTGGGTGAGGCATATGGGGGAGGATGGGGGGTGGGGAAATTACCACCTGATAACACTGCAGTAAATTGTTTCCTAATATCTATTACACCATGTTGCTCAAGGGCCTGGAAGACTTTCAGAGAGAGAGCACATTATCAGCAGCAGCAGGGTTTTGTGGCTGGTAGGGGAGAGAATGAGAGCTACTGCATGCTTCAGCGAGGAACCAAACATCAGTCAGACCCAGCACTGGGGACACTGTTTCCAGGAAAGAGAACATCTCAGAACTCTAGCAGTTGGTGAACACACTAATAACTAAGCATCTGCTTCTTGCCAAAGAGATCTAAATTGTTTTGAAACACAGTCGGCAGAAGCTGGGAACTTCTAATGGAATCCCTGTGATCACCTCAGCTGTGAGGTGAGCCACCTTGATGGCCTGCGCTCAGCTTCAAGGCCACCCTCAGATCCTACAGAGCAAATCTCCCCTCTGACAGTGTGTCTGAATGAGACATTTCACAGCAAGGCACGCTCTTCTCTTGTCCTGCATACAGCATTCTTCTTGTGCATCTGAGTCTGTGTGTCCATACCCTGGGAGAACAGGGCAGATAGCTAAAGATCTTCCTCCAAACATGGGACACAAAGTGTTTGCCCATCAATCCACCCCCATATCTGTCCCAGTTAGTGAGACCAGCAGCTAAACAGGTCAGCCTCTGTCAGGAGAATAAAGTGGGCTACAGGGGGAATTATCCAGTGTGGACTGAGCAGACAAGGTGGGAAGCAGAAGATAAAAGGGTACACCTGGGAATCCGAAGGAAATCCAGACTACCAGGGCTTTCAATTCTAAAAGGCAAAACCCAAAACTACTTCCTGAGAAGCTGTGGATGTCCTCCCCCTGGAGGTGTTCAAGGCCAGGCTGCATGGGGCTTTGAGCAACCTGGTCTAGTGGGAGGTGCCCCTGCCCAGGACAGGGGGTTGGAACTCAATAATCTTTAGGGTCCCTTCCAATTCTAACCATTTTATGATACTTACACAGACCCACCTCGCTGATAGCCATGAGACCCTCCCTTCATCTGAGTAATGCATCCTACATAGAGTCCTTCACAGTAGGACAGGATTATAAACACTTGCAGGGTAATTTCCAGCATGGCTACAGTAGAAACAAACTTGCTGGAGCTGGAAAAATGAATCTGTCATCGCAAGATCAGTATTTGCAAGTAGAAGTGTTCAAGTTTAGCTTATGAAATTGTTTGCCTTGGCTTCAAGTCTGTCACTTTTAATGGATATTTTGTATTTCAATGGCATAAAAGTGAAGGAGTGTGTTCCTCCATCAAGATTTCAACAACCATTGGCTGTGGAAATAACTCAGACAGCCCATCTTTCCATTTTTTTACAGTGCACATGTGAAAAATGGCATGACCTCTATGATTTCAACAGGTGGCTTTTCACTGTAACGTGCAAGTGTGCTGTCCAAGCCCTTTGTTGTGGTCTTGCAGTGGGGCAGCTCCACCGGTGGAGCAAGCTCGGCTCTCCAACATTAACGTCAACAGTGCAATCCAAAAGTCTGAGTTTTGAAAAAGTGATACCAAGCAAATGGATTCACACTAGAAACAAAAAAATAAATGTAGCAGCTGAAAGCTGGATTCCTTTCACGTGCCTGTGTGAGAACAAACTGAATCCGTCAGTCAGCAAAGGGGAGGTACAAGGAATTGTCTCTCAGGACTCTGCCTTGGATGGGAATGTTTTCTCTCCTTCAGGCACAGGATGCCACTGCATTTTCATGTTATGTTTCCATGTAGTAAGAGACAATTAAATCAATCACAAGGTTCATAATAAAAAGTGAGCATGTATCACTTCATCATCGCTACCTCTCTCAGCTAACATTGGCTTATCGAGCATCACAAGGATGAGGTCATTACCTCAGATGAACCTTCTCCAATATCCTCTCAGGCACTTTGGATTGATCTCACATTTCAAGGGACAAAATAAATCTGAAAGAAGAAAAAAGAATGTTCCCAGAATTACTTATTTACAGAAGCTGCCTCCTGCCTTTTAGCAAGGCTGTTTTGGAGGGGAACAGGTCAGCCTTCTGGCAGAGGTGGTCTCCAGCTCACACTTGGCAGCTTCGGGCACCAGATCCAAGGAACCAGTTCTTGCAGACAACTGGTAAGCACAAAGGCAAAAGCTCTCACTGCACTAGAGACAGTTGTAGGGAAACCAAACCTGAAAATATTCCAGCATTCCAGTGCAACGGCAGATCAAATAATTACTCAAGAAAATGCATGCAAGGCCCACTATTGGTAACACAAGGAACAGTTTAGGAAACTGCTTTTAAAAAAATAGACAACTATGGATGAAAAATACTCACTTAGCATTTCTTTCTTACAGGGAGGAGCCTAGGCTTTCACTTGACTAATTTTTCTGATTACTATTCCACATCAGCCTTTTCAATGCCATTCAAGGAATCTTACCTGCTGTGCTCTGTGTAAATTGCCTTTAAAATTTTTTATCTTGTCAAAAAAAAAAAGGTCAAAAATTTATTAAAAACCCACAATCTGTTCTTCCCCAGCAAGATTAGTGCTATTGTTTTTCCTTTTTGACTTGTTTCTTCTTCTGCCTTGTTCATGGTTATGCAGAGTAGAACTGGCAAATGACATGGGTCAAAGTTAAGCGTAAATAAGCCAGGCTTATGATTTATTATCCCTGTAAACCTTGGGCCCAGCATTGAAACGCCCCCTGCAGAAAACCTCTGACTTTAGTTACCACCTTTAACAGGCTCCGGACAAGGGTTTTCATTGCTGCAGGTTCCTGCATTGTTGGTTGCTGACCTCGGTTAGTCTCATCACATGGGCAGAGGTCCCCACAAAAGCACAAATCTATGTGGTGCATTTGCCTCAACCTTTACAAAAGGCAGAGGATGGAAGGAAAAAGTGCTCTGCATTTCTCAGGATGGCTCCTGATGTGCCAAGTTTTAACAACAGGAACTTTGTGTGGTTGCACTGCTGTCCAGGCCAATTCTCACTCAACCACCTCCTGTTGTGACCTGTCACCAGTCCTATACTAAAATGACAGACTAGGATTTGGGGCTCTACTGAAGTCTGGAGCAGGAGGGACATTGAGGTATGAGTTTGAAGCAGTCCATGGGGCACTTACTGAAGGAGACCCAGGCTTCAGCAGCACCTTTGCTCCTGGCATGGGGACCATATAGCTCACACTTACTCATTGCTCCTGGGGACGGATGGCTACCATGCTGGGTTCCCATCCAGGCACTGCCAGTTTCTGTGCCCCAGAGGCCACAGGTCTGGATCAACATCAGCCAGGGGAACCCTAAAGTAGTGTACTGCAAATATGAATGAGGAGAGGGAAGGAGAGAGTCTAATTACCTTCAAGGAAAATGATCCTTTAGTATCAAATTCCCAACCTCACAGCAGCCTGCTGGTCTCTGGGGTTTAATGTGTCACCAGAGGGAGCAAGTTACTAAATGATAAGTAGTGACCTAGCATCACTGCCAGTGGGTGGGAGATGTGGAGCTGTGGAGAAGCCTCCAGTGGGCTGAGGAGCTTCTCGTAACAGCAAAGCTGTGGGCCAGGTGTGGGGCTCCTCCATGGAAGCACAGAGCGCTCCAGTGGTATGGGCCAGCTTAGGAGGTCATGCATTTCAGAAACACACTAAATAAACAAGCAGACTGAGGATCAGTAACCACTGCTCCTGTAGGAAATCCATGCAATGAAAAAGTCATCAGCCCTGCCTTTTTTTATCCATTCCTCTCATTCCTCAGGTTGAATTTCTTTCCATGCCATGCTTTTCCACCACTCAGCACCCCCCCCTCAAATGTCTGTTTCCTTCAAAGCTGCAATATTGGCCACCAGCAAGGAGGAAAAAGCTGATAAAAGATGATACACCGTTCTCATTATTCCATAGTTTTCTCTTGATGGATTATGAAAGGTCCCGAATGCAAAAAGTAATTACATCAACAGGTAGAAGAAAGATGTAAAGTGAAATTCAAGATGCTGGAAAGCTGCTTTTCTCCAGAGGTCCTACTCTTCCCTCCGTCCAGAAGACAGGAAAGAGCAGACTGTTCACGACAGAAGAGAGAAAACTTTTGAGGGTCTTTAGGGGGATCTCAATCAAAGAAATTATTTTCCCACAGACCAGAACTGAGCAAATCTTAATGGCTTTTTCCTGATTGAAGAATAAATCAACTATTAGTTTATGACCTGCAGTGTATATAAAATCCCTCCAAATGTTTTCCAGTTCTGCAAGTATCAATACTTATGTTCTTTCTGTTTGGGTTTGATTCTCACCAGCTGATTCAACTAATGGACNGGTGGGGGGGCAAGCACACACCATCGCTGCCGGGACACCCTGTTGACTGGACCTCTGCGGAACTGACAAACAGCTCTGGATCGCTTTGTTTGTTTAAGTGGAAACCAGCGTTTTAACAGCAATAAAAGCTAAATAGTTCGCCAGTCCGGCTGTCAAGGCGAGTATGATCTCTGAAATATATAGACTGCATTTAAGAAACTGAACCCCACTGCGCCTTCATTTGTATACACACATTGTTTGGGCAGCCTGTATAAACTGTAAAATAAGATGAC
>VXBJ01005536.1:605097-643637 GCA_013400055.1 Nycticryphes semicollaris | reverse complement strand
TTTTTTTTTTTTTTTTTTTTTTTCCCCGAGGCCGACAAGGGAGGTGGAAAAAAAAATATTCGAGTTCGTAAGAACGCGGGGAAAATAGACGGGCTAACTCCGAGGTGCTCCAACTCCCCATCCCCACTCGGAGCATCCCGTAAGGGGCCGGCCCCCGCTTGCCCGCGCCCCACGGGGAGCACGGACCACTCTTTTGGCTACCCCTGCCCCTTCCAGCTGCCCGTCCCCGCGTGGGTCGAGCTCATGGACCCGCCAGGCTGCTCGCACTCGTAGACAGAGCCCCGGCCCTGCCCCAAAGCCCGTTCTCTGTCGCCACCTTCCGAGCGGGTCGGGGCCGTACCCCCCCCACGCAAGGCACCCCCCGGGACGTGGTTTTCCCCTCCAAATGCCCCCGCTTTCAGGTCCGTGCGAGAAAACAAATTTGGGGAGCCGAGCCCAAAGGAAAAAACCAAAAAACCACCACCAACAACAAAATAAAACCAAACCACTACACCCCGCAAAGTCGGTGGTTACAGGGTGGGCCAGGAGCGTTTTGTAGATAGCCGGAGAGTGCGGCAGCGGGGCCGCCAAATCTGCCCGCAGCCACCCTCCCCGATCCCCCGGAGACCCGCAGCTGGAGGCCGGCCACAGGGGTGCGGCGCGGGGCTGGTCGGGCTTCCCTCAGCTGAGCACCAGCCGCGGGCAGGAACTGCTCAGAACCACACGTGAATTCAGTGACAAAGCTGGTCAACTCTTGGACGTTTCCTTTCCATTGTTCCGTGCGTTATTTAGTGGAATACCTGTGTCAGTAAGTAACGATTCCCGTTATGTCATGTGCTGGTCGTAAGCGAAAGGTGCCTGAAAACGGGCAGGGTCTAGGTTTCTGTGCAGTAGGACAGGGTTTCAAGTCTCCTGTGGGTACATTTGCGCTAGTTTTTTGAGTGTGGGTCAGGGTGCTTTTGGAGGGAATTAGCTGATCCTGAGCACTTGCAGCTTCACATCATGGAGAGGTCTTGGGTGCACAAGCAGGAATCCTTGGTGCAAATTGAGCCCACAGTGCATCCTAAAGTTACTCCAAAGCAAAATCCCTCTGAAATGCTTATATTGTAGTTGTTTGAAAACTCCATGGGGTTTCCTGCATGTGAGTAGTGCCAAGAATTGTCCATATGCTACAGCAGAGTAGGTCCCACTTAACAGGTCCATACATTACAGCAGGTCAAAGCCTAAGGCTCTCAGCTCTGGGGACAGCACACTGACCACAAGGCTGGAGACTTGTTCTCACGTTTGCACTCTCGCTGTGTGGTTTTTTTCACTTACTGGTCTGATGAAATACATTAGATTATTGAAGCCGATGCTTTCAACCTGGGAGAATTATTGCATTCCCCCAAATGCTATGTAGTCCCTCAAGTCCCTTCAGACAGAGCAGGGACCTGAAAACACTGATTCCCCTCTGTCCCTGTGCGCTTGCCTTAGAGATCTGGGATATGAGAGGACACTGCATCTTTCCACAGCCATGTTTACAGAGAAAGGGAGACAAACTTTCATTCCTTTTTTTTTTTTTTTTTAAATGAAAATCACAGATAAATAAATCTTAAAGAAGGATCAGGGTAATAAAGCATGGTCGGAAAGAAGCATCTCTCTGCAGCCTGGGAAAAGGAGGCTGTGTTCTGAGGAGCAACAGGATCAGGACAGTCTCTTCCTCGAGTTTTCCTAGGGGTGGGAAAGCCAGCACAGATTCACAGATTCTGCCCACTGTGCTGGTTTCCCAAAGCCCATTTTTAGGCATATGATGTTGTGCAGGGAGCTGGGCACTGTGAGTTTGCAGTGCCATAAAGATTTAAGCTGCTTGAAGTGCCAGTCTCCCACACTTGCTCCATCTCTGCCTGCCTGTTCCCATCCCCGGGGATGTCAAACTGCAGAAAATTAACTCTGCCAGTAAGAAAAGGTTTTTTGCTGTCATGGTTCCCAAACTAACTTCTTTATATCATGTGGCCAGACAGGGTGAAGGAGCTGGGAAAAACACACATTTGGGAAAGGGGGGATGGGGGCAGGCAAGACTGCCATGACCCTCTTCTAGTCTGCTTTTTCCTCTCACCAGGTCACCTGCTGCCTCTTGGTCAAGTGCTGCCTCTTGGAGCTACTTCCTGCGGTCTAAAATGGGTCCTTCTTGCACAAAAAGAGCCGGAGTCAGCTTTCCTTTCATTTCCTTCAGCATCACTGATTCCATAGGTTACTCCACCTTTACACAGTGATTGGACTGTCACCTGCTTGCAGGGGGAATTACCATGGGCTAGCTGTGATGTGTAGAGCTGGTCTGCAATTAACCCCCCCAGTTGCTGATTAAAGGTGGTGTGACAGGCAGAGGATCTCTCCTCCTGCTGAGGAGAGAAGCATTTGCTTGCAAACCTTGTGTTTAGTTTGCACAGGGCGCAGTGACTGAAAACAAGCATCATTGCATAAAATGAAGGCAATTCAACTCTCAGTGCAGAAGGCTCATCCTAAATTCCTGTCAGTATTTCTGAAATCTGCAGGAGAGTATAATTACACCCATTTTCACCTGAGACCTAAAGAGGCAGGTCCTTACCTGCAGCAAATTGTTGAGGGCAGGCTCAGGATGTCTCGGTGCAAGTAACACATTTAAGTGCAAGTACAGCTGGAAACCAAACAGGGAATTTTTCATTCCCACAGCAGGGCATCACCCTGATGGTTTGGTCAGAGCAACTCCATCTATTTCTACAAACCCAAACTGATGCTTTAAGCCCACTGCCCCTCCCAGTATGTTAAAGTCACTACACAGAAAAGCCGTTCAATACTGAAGAAGGAAACACTAATAACTACCTAATAAAAGTTTTAGTAAGAAACACTTTCTTCCTTCTTGACAACAGCGGTCACAAATGTGGGGAAGCTGGAAATAAAGCTATCAGAATGCAGCCGTATAAAAGGCAAAATCAACCCTGAAAGGAAGTCAAGTTTCTAGAACAAAATTACCCTGTAAAACTCATTTGGATTTGAGAACAGTTACTGTTTTTCTTCCAACCCTCCTTTCATGCTCTAAGTGAACTTAAATGCAGTAAGTACACATCAGTCCAGCTTTAAAACCAGCTCTTTCCTTGCTATTAGCATATATAAAATCCCAGCAGAATAATGCCATCATGGCCCTTAAAAAAAAAAAAAAAAGCCAGTTTAACCCTTTTTGCCCAAAGGAGAGGCTTTCTGGTGGATGCCAAATGGAAGTGGCAGTCAGGGGAGTTTTACAGCCCAATAGACAAGGATGCCAAATTATGTTGCATGTACATAGCACCCGTCAGACCTACTTCCCTCACTGTAGTCCAATCTGCCCTAAATAAAGCCCAGCCATGGCATCTCAGCTCTGCAGGCAGCTCCCTGCTTCCCCACCCCAGGCTCTACCAGGTCTTGGAAGACCCAGGTCCCCTCCCCACAAAGCAGTGGGAGGGTGGGGAGATGCTCTGGGAGCTGATATCCCCCTCCCAGCTGCGGGTCTGGGATACTGCCTACAGCAACAGCCATCCCTCTGTGCCTGCGGCAACTGGGAACAAAACCAGAGGAGATGCAGTCAGTGGAAACCCCTGGCACATAGGGGAAGTCATTTGCTACTGATACCTCTAACACATCATTTTATATCTCAGTGCCTGGGATTTGGTTACCTTTATCTTAGCCAAAAGACTGTGGCGGTCATAAAATGTATTTTGCTTTTATTTTTTCTAGAAAACTTTATAATGAGATTTTCATTATCTGTCCTGCAGCAGTGAATTCCAAAGGTTCATTATCTCCTGTGCCTGCATTCACTGTCCTTATTTTTTTCGTTCTAATTTCTCAATTAGCTCCTTGTGGCATCCATTCACCCTGAAATTGTGAAATGGGGGAAAAAAAACTGGCAAGGCTGCCCTGTTTCTCCTTTCATTTTTCACTGTGTCTTACCCTAATATTTACCCTTGCCCCTCAGATATAGAAACTCTTTTCCAAGCCAAGACATTCTCTTTTTCCCAGCTAAGCAATTTGTTTCATTCTGAGGCCACGCTGAACAGAACAGTAACATGAATCTCAAAACATTGGGAGTCTCAGCCCAGCTCTGCAAGGAATAATGACATCGCAGACGATCTCATTAATTGTGATCTTTCCCAAACACTGACAGAGCAGCACCCTCTAGCGCAAGCTGACAATAACATCTGCAATAACAACAGCCCTCCCAGGTCAAATTTGGTCTTGGCGCATCACCGCTGGGGCTGCTGGGGATGAACTCAGGTTTTTCCCTTACGCACTCCAAAGCCCTCCCAAGTTTCCTCTGTCAGGACCCTCACGGATGCCCGTGGGATGCTGAACGTTGCCCAGGTCCCCGGCAGAGCCAGACACCGGTGTTGCTCACAGTGGAGTGGCAGGGGCTGGCCATCGAGCCATGCTGCCTTCCTTTCTCTGGGATGATGCTGCCCAAGAAAGCACACAGGTAAGAAATGTCCCTTGCCAGGAGCCTGCCTCACATGTTGGGTGTTTTGAGACCTGCCAGAGGGATCCTACCTGGTCTGGAAGGAGGTAAAAAGTAGGGTGAAAAGGGGGTTAGCTGATGCAGGGAGGCTGCTGAGCCTGGGGCCAGGCTGCAGGAAGCAGGACTGGGGTATAGAGGGGTCACCTCCTGGTCACCTCCAGTGAGCTGGGCACCAACAAAGTGTGAGACCTGAGGGCAATGCAGTGGTCTACTACTTATGGTGTGCTTCTCTGTTATTACTATCAATTTCCATAGGTTTCATCCATTTTATTGTTGTTAGGAAAAAGGAGAACAAGAAATAGACACAGTTTTGACAGCCCCAGGGCAGAGTGGGGTGGGTGAGAAGGAGCTGGGTCATTCCTGGATACCATCAGCCACAACGTGGAGCTGAGTTAACAGTGCCCTGTCCTTCACGAAACCCCATCACCCCAGGGCACATCTAGGGGTTTTATGAAAACACAGAGCTCCCCCGTCACACTCTGAAATTAACGGTGAATAAATGGCTACTCGGGATTTTGTAAAAATAAAAAAAAACCCAACCCACACCTGCTTAACCAGAGGTGGAAATTTTGTCTAAGGTTTCAAGCCTAGGCCTTCCTTTCATTAAATGCCAGAAGGGAGCTGCGGTTCTTAGGGCAGGGAAGGGGAATAAATCCCTGGGTGTCAAACGAAGGCCATGCCAAGGTTCAGGAGCCGGTGTGTGCCCGCCCAGCCTTCTCCTGGGCACAGGCAGCTCCTTGCAGGGCAAACACCAAAGCATCCCAGAGGCTGGGAAGCCAAGAGCCGGAGCCCCAGGAAAAGCCGGTAAGGCACCAGAGCTAACAAGCTCCGTGTGGTTTCACCTACCTCTAATGCTTCTGTTTTTTAATGTACCGGGCACGTTTTGAGTCCAGCTGCAGCTTCAGCATTACAGGGAAATGAATGTAGGGAACAACGCTTTTTCTCCAGACGGGATAAATAATGACTGGGGCTAGAATTTGTTTTTTGGGGAGTGCTATTTTTAGGTGGACAGCAAGGAGTTCCAGGGTGAGGTCGGACCACGCCGGTAAGGGGGTGGAGGTGGCCTGAAGCCATCCCAATGCACTCCAGATGCGAGTCTGGGCTGGGGAGGAAGCAGGGGCGGGGGGTTGGACCCCTTCCCTTGCTCAGCCTTGGGGGGATTAGGGGGAACAGAGCGGTGGCCATAGCAATGCTCCAGTTTTTCTGGAGCAGCCCTTTACCCCCATCCCCATTCCCCACATCCCTGGGAGCCTCTGCCCTGCCACTGAGTATGGCCCTGCGGAGATGGGAAAGGGGTGTCTTACAAGAGCCATGAAAACTCATAGCATTGGAGGGAAGAAATGGCTCTCTACCATGTCCATCCCCACACTGTATTTCACTATTCTCTTCAAATGAAGCAAACATCATTATTTCCCATTAGGTGTTCCCGGTGCAGGAGTATTTCATTGAAAAATGGCTTTTAATGCTAATGGGAATTATACTCCTAGCGTGATTTATATTAATAAGGCATGTGCAGTTCCTTAGTACATTCAGACCCAGATAGGAAATGGGATTTTTTTTTTTTTTGTCCTTCCACAAAACATCTGATGAAGTGCTCCAAGCATACAATTTAACAAGCTATTCTCCTCTGGCCTTACAGATGAAAAATAGTCCGTTGTGTCAACTCCTCAGATGCCTATTTTTACACCTTCTGTTTGTTCTTAGTTTGACGTTGTTAATCATGGTCCCACCAAAGCCCCATTGTTCAGCTCTTCAAGAAGAATGTTGTTATATTGACTGTTTGTGCGTCAGCCCAGCTCTCTCTGGAGCTGCACTTGGATGAAATTAGATAATTTCCATTAGGAGAACAGGCATTATTAGTCCCCAATGCCAAATTGAAAAGAGAGCCAAGATTACTATTTCTGGCCGTGTTCACCTCAGGAAGGAACCTTCTCAGCTTTAATGGGATTTTGCTATTGTTGGTTGCCTTCTGTTTGACACCGGGCCAGCAGGGTTGAAAATTGTTTAGAAAGCTGCATGAAATATAATAGAGCCCAAGCCATTTGCTGCAGCACATTCCAGTGTGATGTNGAGGAAAAAAAATTATTGTCCTTGGCAAAAAAAAAAATCCCACTGACTTGATTCTCAGAACATATGCTTCTTGTTGCTGTTGTGCTTTCAAATAGTGCTGCCAGGATTGGTGTGTTAAGTACCGAAGTGATAAATCTAATATTATTTGTAATGATCTACAGAACTCGTAGCGGCGGATCACAGGCACAGGCGGTGACTCTGTAACAGAAAAACAAGGTGATACCAGGTCAGGTCCAAAGGACAAAGCCAGGTCTCACGTTTGTCAGTAAAATGTGCATCTTCATGTTCTGTGGCTTGTTTTTTCCATCTGTAAAATGGGGTCAAGCACACATCTCTACCACCTGAAGAAATTAGGCAGACACACGCTCCCCAGACTTTGCCTTTGTGGTTGCTTGGGGTTTTTCTTAGCCAGGGTCAGCAATTCCATGGCCCTGCGCAGCCCAGCAGCTGCCTTCCCCAGTGGTGGCCAGGCTCTGCTGCCACTGCCGTTGTTCAGAGGGCACCTTCCCCGGGGTAGTGTCCCTCACCATTACCTTACCCAAACACCTTTGTCTGCATCACAGCACATCCAGCATGAGAGTGGGGGTGGTAGGCTAAACTCTTGCTCAGCCCTGAATTCCCCACGGGTCTCCCTCTGCTCCATAAAGTACTGTTTTGTTCTCTGAATGCTGTCTTAAAATAATTACTAATGAAAGCAGAGTTGACTTTGGAGAGAAAGTTTCTGGTTCCTTGGCATTTCCAACATGTAAGCTATCTAAGGGTATTGAAATGCGGGACATTTTTTGGATGAGATCAGAATCCAAAACCATATTTTTCCTCCAGGCACCATCAGAGCCAGACCCACCTTCACTGCACTCTACCTCTCGTCTACTCAAGCCCGAAAGAACTGAGCAAATAGAACAAAGTTACCCATCTTTACAAAAATAAATAGAGCGAGCAATCTTCAAAGCCTTCGGATGAGGATCCATACAACAATGCCAGCGTTATCCCCAGGCAATAAACCAGAGCGCTCCTTTGTTTATATTAACCTAGAGTTTACTTCTATTTTAACCAACAAACATTGACTGATTGCAGTGTCTTGGCTCAAAACCATCTGCCAAATAATTAAAAATACAATTAGACTAAAAGGGGGAAAAAAAGCCACAGTAGACACCAGCCATCAGGTTTCCTCCACACAGAGCTGTCACCCGCCTGCATGGAGGTGCTCCAGTGTGGTCAGAGCAAAGCAGTGACTACTCCCAGCAGAACCAACAGCTGACTCCCTACCTGGTCCCAGAGGATCGGCCACCCCCAGCGCCTGCCCTGGTGGAGGCTCTCCTGGAACTGGGCTGCAGGGTTCAGGTCAAATTGGGCAGGTCCTGTGGAGGACACCCTTTGCCACACTTGCTCAACTCCCATACTAGGTCTCCAGTGGCACCAGCAGTTCTGCATGGGGGTCGGGTCTGAAGCAGACCCCGGGCTGTCCCTGCCGAGAGCATCCTTTGGCAGTCCCCTCATGTGGGAGAGGTTTTGGGCAGGTTGTGGAAGAAGATGATGCTCCTTCACTGTAAGGTTTGGTGGCCAGGCTTCCCCAGGGGGTTTTCCTCAGTCTCCTTCTCTCCCCACGCTGCAGGAGAGCACAGTGCCACCACAGGTCACACTGGCATTTCAGCTCAGTGGGAAAGTGGTCTCAGGGTGACTCATTGTGGAAAGTCACCCTGCAACAGCCTGCAGAGGCATGTGTGTCCCCCAGATCCCATCCTAATGCCCTCCCTGGCAGCGGTAGACAGCAAGGCCCTTGGTCTTTGGATGCATCAGAGTGAAGTTTATGGGTCTCAGATGGAAGTATCCAAACAATTCCCAGGTGCCCATTTTCAAACCTCAATAAACTCTGGACCTGACTTAATGAGCAAAACGTTCAGAAACCATAGGTTGGACAGAAAATAATCTGTGTGTACAAGGCTGAGGGAGCTCATTGCACCCTGGCTGTCTCTTCACATAGAGTATTTGTCTTCTCACCGACCTTTATATTTTTTTCTTCATGCTGTGAAATGTTCATTGTCTCCCGCTAAGGAAAGTTTGATAAGGATCTTGCTGAGAGTGGCTTTTAGGAAAACCCATTGCTCTGAAAAGGAACCAACCATTGTAGAGCCAGCACTTCAAAGTTAGAGCAGTATCTTGTTTTTTTTGTACCAAATAAATAAATAAAATGAAGATGAACAATGTGTTTCCATTTAAGGGGGAGTGTGGGAAAATCCAGGTCTCATCAGACTGGGAAGCGGAGTGGTATATGCTGACTAAGAGACTGGAAATAGCATGGCTGTCAATGGGAGTAATTCAGAGTTGAATAATCACAACGAGCAGTCGACGTCAGATGGGAACCGTGGCCCCAAACCTGTTAATTTGAACTCATCAGGGTTCACACGAGAAAAGACACATTTGCTCCACGTGTCGCCCGTGGTTTCAGGGGGAGCCAAGGGCTGGGCTATCCCTGCAGCCGAGCAGGCACATCCACCTCAATACAGAATCATAGACCTACTATCATCCACACCTCCACCGTCCACAGAGCTACATCTCCAGCACAGGAGGCCACACAGGGTGCACACACTTGTGCCAGCCCTTGCCAAGTCTCTCTCCTTGGCCTCAGACACCCCTGCCTGGGAGCTCCCTGACTTTGCTGTTCAACCCAATTCTCCCCTCGGCTCTTCTGCTCACATTTGGGACCATGGTCCTGGATCACAGAGGGTTTACAGGTCATTATATTTGCCTTCATGGAGGCATTTTCTACTCTTGGCCTGGCATCGGCCAATATGTGCCAAGCCTCAGTGGGAAACCTCAGGGCTAAGTAAAGCATTCAGCATGAACCATCATCAGGACACCAGCTGTGATGGGACACTAGCCCTTGGCTGTCCATTTGCACCCCAGGGTGGGGGTGGTTTGGCTGCAGGTGGTGGGAACCTGTGCCCTGGTCCCATCCTGCACTCCCCATGACCTCAGTTCAGCCCAGCCATCAGGGAGAGTCCAAGTGTCCCTCCATGTTTTCTTTTATGGACAATTACCCCCTGCTTTTTATTTTTCCTTCGCTGTTGAGGAAGGGAGAAAAGAGCAGGAGAGATCCCATCCTTTGGTGCTGTGGGACTTGGTACTGTTTTAATAATAATAACAACAAAATATTGAAAAGGGAAAAAAAATGCAGTATATCAGCATGTCTTTAAGGTTGGTGGGAAAAAAAAGACCTTGTAGTCCCAGTGGTATCAGCGAGGAAAACGTCCATTGGATTCTAGTTCTTAAAAAAAGAAAATATCCATCTGAGTCATGCAGAAAGTGCTCCGCTTGGGCAATATGCAGTTCCTGGAGCGAGGAGGGGGAACCAGCACCCAGTCCCAAGCACCATCACCGCCTCACCAAAACTAACACATCTGTGAAGATGTGCTCTCTAGCAAGGCGGGTGCTGCCTGCCTAGGGGGAGAGGGGAGAGAAGGGGAAGGATGTCTCACTTCCACCTCACCCCAAACTTGCTAAATTCAGCTCTTCGTTTGCTGAGGAGAAGAATGAGAAATCACACTCCACCTGGCAAGATAATTTTTCCTCCAGCCATCAAAGGCTGGAAAATGGGTGTCTGCACTGCAGGAATTTTTTCTGAATAAGTGATGACAGTTACAACTTTATTCCTTTTTCCACTATTTTATGGGGATTTAAGTGAGTCCTTCAACCTGTATCCACAAGAAAGCAGGATTTCCAAAGGTGGGATGGGGCAGACACCCTCCATAGCTGCAGGGATAGGGTGCTAAGCACATGGGAATGTACCCATGTATGCACACGGGCAAAGGGCAGCACCCGCTGGAGAGTCCAGAGCACCCCACAGACACACTTCCCTTGGGGGATGGAGCAGGGGCAAGAAAAAGGAAGGAATGGATTCAGATATTTCACTCTTTTCCAGAAAGGAGCTGCTTTGAAGGCAGGGAAAATGCCAGCAGAGGCAGGAGCAACCTCTCCTTCAGGAGATGCTCTGGAGAAGCCACCCACCACCTTGCTCCAGAGAGCAGGGAGACAAGCGGACTCCACTGCTGGGCTCCCAGCCAGGCTCCTCCAGCTGGCATCCATTTCTTCCCAGGGCATGTTCCCGTGATTTAGGCTCAACTGTAACGCTGCTTTGGGTTTGATGGTTAAATGCAAGTCTGGATTCCCCTGAAATTGTATGATTTAGGAGGCTCATTCCTTGGGTTTAGGCTCACTGCTGGTGTCTTAATCCACCCCCAACTACAAGTGAGCAGGGATTTCTCTTGCTTCTTCACCAAAAACATCCAATTTTTCAGGTTTTCAGTAAAGCTGGGAAGTGTCCATGTTAAATGTGGTTAAAAGAGAAACCTTTAATTTTCATCAGCAGTTCCCAAGGATATACAGTTTTCTCAACAGCTCTATAGACAGGATATATAAGTGAGAAAGATATAGGTTTTAATCACTACCCTTCAGCCAGGCCAGGTGGAAGATGTTTTATCTGTGGCTTAAATGAAGGCCTTATTTCCAATAGAAGAGGGTGATAGTGTCTGCTTAACAAGAGACAACACGATGGGATCCACCATTAAGGGACTGGGTCCTCCAACTGCCAGAAACATCAGACTTTTGGGGTGTGACAAGATGAACCATCCTAAAAGGAACCAGACAGAATCACCCCTTAAAAACAAACAGCAAAACCAAATAAATGGGCGAGGTTTTGCCTGTCCCCCACATGCAGGCCTAGGAAGGAGTCCCCAGGGTCCAGCTCCAGCTCTACAACCCCCAAACCGAACACAACTAGAATTTCACATTTGAGCCATCTCTCGGAACATGCTGGAAATCCCTTCGCAAGGAGAAACACTTAATAATCCTTCTATTCATGACTGTCTCTCCAAATTTAAACACACATTTGAAAAATAAATAGGGTATGGGTGATGTGCAGGAACAGCTTGTTGCTGCTCTTTTTTTATTTTTTATTTTTTAAATCAATAAAACAGCCTTAAAGAGGCCCCCTTGAATGAGTTTTTTTCATTTATTTTTCTTGGAAACTTCCAGTCTCCCGAACTCCTTTTAGACACATAAGAGGTGAACGATTAAGTTGAAACTATTATCTTTGCACAGAACATCTCTGCTGGCTGCCAGCCAAGTGCAGAGGAAAAGTGAAATGAAATAAACGAGCCGGAGTTATTGTGTCCCAGGCCAGTCCCCAGGGCGAGGTGCTGGGAAGACTGATCCCTGGGTGGAGATTGTTAACGAGGCACGTTTTGGAAGGACATTTTTCTGGCCAGAAATAAGAGCGTATGAATAACTTAATGTGAGAGGAAGTCAGCCCTGGTATAACTAAGTGCCACCCGGGGCTGCAGCGTGCTGGTAGCCACACCAGTAAGGCATCCCCTGCAGCATGGCCAGCAGGGCAAGGAGGGGGATTCTGTCCCTCTGCTTTGCTCTGGGGAGATGCCTTCCCAGAGCTTCCTCTAGCTCTGGGTCCAACAACAACAGAAGGACATGGACCTGTTGGAGCAGGGCCAGAGGAGGCCATGGAGATGCTGTGAGGGCTGGAGCCCATCTGCAGTGAGGACTGGCTGAGAGAGTTGGGAGTGTTCAGCCTGGAGAAGAGAAGGCTCCAGGAAGATCTTAGAGCCCCTTCCAGTCCCTAAAGGAAGCTTATAAGAAAGACGGGGACAAAAGTTTTAGCACAGCCTGTTGCAATAGGACAAGGGGCAATGGCTTTAAACTAAAAAAGGAACAAGTTATCTATGCTGAGGGAGATTAGACACTGGCCCAGGTTTCCCAGAGAGATGGCGGATGCCCCATCTCTGGAAACATTTAAGGCCAGGTTGAATGGGGCTCTGAGCAACCTGGTCCGGTTGAAGACGAGGACAGCACCAAGGACACCCAGGGACACATCAGCTGCTGCCGCAGGAAGGCGGAAGCTGTGGGGGCTGCAGCTGCCTGGGGGGACAGATCACAGCCCACTGCGGGGTGACCCACTGAGAGCAGCTTGCTTAGAGGGGACAGAGAGCATGATCATTCACTGGGCTTATGCTTACAAACCACATTGGCAAGTGAGTGTTCAGAAAGGCTACTAACACACTAATTCTGTTAGAGCTGCATTCGATTCAGCAGAAATTACATGGCACTCTGAAAATAAGGTGATTTAAAAGACCTAAACCTTTCAGTCCATCTCTATTTCCAGACTTCAGACTACGGAATTACCTTGTCTTCAAGAGGAATAGGAGATGTAAAATACTTACTGATTTACTACTCCAAGGGAATTAGAAGCAGCATGTCTTGCTCAGGACAGAAAGGTCAGTAACCCAGCAGAAGGATTCACACAAGCAGTTAAGCAGCAGGCACATAGAGAAGCTGCTCCAAAGATTTGTTTTACTTGCTAATTTCATTTGCAAAAGTGATTTGTAAGGTATTGCACACTGTCCCTGGACCTGACTGAGTCAAGGAAAAGCCTGCAGTGGCCACCATAGGCTCATGTGTCTCACGTACCAGTTGACTTGCTTCGGAAACACCCCACTGGATTACTTAAAAAAGAAAAAAAAAAAAAAAGAAGAAGAAAAGAAAAAAAGGCCAGAAGTAACATTTACGTCACAAGTCACATCTGCTCCTGTAATTACTTTCCTGTTGGCTGTTTTGGCAAAGGAAACCTGACAGAACTGGTATCCAGCAATGGATTACAATTCTCCTCCTTGAAATCTCAAATTTTTCTGAAGGGGGAAAAAATGGTGGTGCAGAGCTGATCCTCGGCAAGTTGCCATGAAGACAACAGAAAAATCAAATGCTGGGCTTTGAGACCGTGTTTACAAATTGCTTGCCAGGAAAGAAAAGCTTACAAAAACCTCCCCTGCAAATTTCTCACATGTGTAGGTAGCCCCCCACACCACAGCAGTGCCCAAACTTACACAAACCCAGGATTTTATTGAGGCTTAACTTTCAAGCCCTGTGTAATCCAAAGACGAACCATCCAGCAGCAATAGGGGCGATGCCACACGTATACAGAACAAGAGTATGGCAGCCAGGACACACTGCGTAAGTGTGGGACACTTGGAAGAGTGCAGAAAACCTGGCAGACTACAGAAAAAAAAAAATAGATAATCAAAGTTTAGTGTAGTGCATGTCATTTCTAGCGAAAACAGGCAACATGCACAAACTGCCTGCTAGAGGAGAAAGGGTGGGCTTTTGCAAGAGTGAATATGGGGGACGACACAAAGGTCTTTTGCATGACAGGCTTTAGCTGGATCAGCTGATAGAGAACTTTCTTCACCTTCTTGAGAGCAGAAGCAACGAGCGTAACATCTGTTCACTGCCTCCCCAGAGCCAGGATTTTCTCTGTTTGGATTTGAGACTAAGATAGGTAAACCCTGAAGCCTCTCAGCACTAAAGCACAGAAAATCCTTATCCTCTGACTGCTGCCGCCTACCCTGGTGGTGGTCTCCTCTTCCTAGCCCAGATGCCCTCTCAGTGCTGCAGGAACCTACTGGGACACCAGATGCTCTGTGGAGATGTTCCGAGCAGGGATGAGCTCCACCTGGGCTTGCTTGGCTCCTCACCTCCCTGTCCTTGTAGCAGCCACATATCTTTGCACGTAGGAAAAAGGTCTCTTTTCCTTCCCTGCATGGCAAGCACCGTTCAAGTTTTATATTTTTGACTTTTTTGGTGGTGTTTGGTTCCAGTGGCGGTGGCACCGTGTTCCCTGCAGGCTCAGCCAGCCAGGAGGAAGCTTCAGCTGCATCCCCATGTCAGCTGTTAGGAGAGAGCGGTGGTGACTTTCCCAAGCAGACAGAAAAGTGATCTACTAGGAACACTGGATCCAGAGGTTCAGTGGGTTCAGTGGGTCCCAACAGCACAAAGTCTATGGGGAGTGATTTCTTGGCTACACCCACCAAACCTAGAGCACCAGTCCCATCTCTTCCATCCTCATTTTCTTACTTTTATTAAAGTAAATCTAAAAACTATTCAAAAACTATTGTTTTAGCAGACATGCAATAAGTCGCAAGGGGACAACGCTGCTGTTCCCTGAGCCATACACATTCCCCTGTTTCCTGGCTGAGGATGGTGACCATTACGACAAGCGTTACATCTCAGCTGAAGTCAGCAGCCGGCGAGAGGGTCTCCATCTGCAGTCATTTTATAGCCCTAGAGCGGTTCTCCTCCAGCAGCTGCCACTGCCTGTTAATATAAAAATACTTGGTAGAGAAAGCAATACATTTTATTAGGTTGGTAGGAGGAAAAAAAAAAGCTCTATTCAAGATTTCTATTAACTTTTATGAATATCTCCAAAGAGATTTCTTTCATAACACTGAAGCAGAGGAATAAAACCAAAATTTCTTGACACTTGCAATTACGATTTCTCACCAGAGGCAAGTCCAGCATGTCTGTGGCCAAGCCCTGCTCATCTTGTCCACACGAGGAAACCCTCTGGAAGTCAGAGCTGGCTGTGAGAGGAAGGGAAGGGTGGCCAGCACCCAGGGAACCAGCACTCATTATTCTGGTGTCACTGCAGCCTCCCTGTGTGACCCTCTCCACATCACTGGTGTGTGGAGGAGACATTCAGATGTGCTCCTGGAGTCTCACTGAGCGCTGAAGGAAACCATCCCACATCAGATCTCAGCCTGCAATAATCAGGGGCCATCTTTTGCCTAAAAGCTTAGTATTTCTACCCAAGTAATTTAATGTGCCGTCTCTTGACTTTGCAAGGCCTCAGCATTCAGGCTGCCCATCCAAAGGCCAGCCCTTTTCAAAATCCACCATGTTGCTGGCCTTCGGTGTCTCTTGCCACAGGGAGCTCCTCAGCCTGAACACAGCTGAAATACTGTGAATATACTGAAAAAACTTCCTCTGATCTGTTTTGAATTTGCCACCTTCTAATCTCATTGATTACTCCTTTGTTCCAGTGTTATAGTACATAGTCCTGCCGATCTATTTTCTCTAGACTATTTATTATTTTCCTTCCCCTCTTAAAACCTAAAGCAATGTTACAGAAGGAAAAGGGGGGGGGGGGGGGGGGCAAAGAAAAAACCCCAAACACCTCACCAGGAAATTGTTCTAATAAAAAAAAAGATTATACTTCCCAGTGTGGCCTTGCTGTTCTCTATAGCTCTCACAAACAAAAATGGTGTGGCCCTGCACTGCCAGGATGGAGGCAGCAGGTATGAGATGCAGATGTATGGTGACAAGTGGCCCAGGCAACCCCATGTGCTAGCCCTGGGAACAGGGAGATGGTGACACAAGACAAGGCACCAGCAGCATCCCCAGCACTGCTGGAGACAGGCATGGGAAGTATTTGTTGGGATTAGAGGCTGAGGCTTTTCAGCATCACAGCTCTTGCCTGGCTGCCCTCCCTGCTGCCCAAGCATACCCTGGTGCTGGTAAGCTCTTACCAACCCGGTAGGAAGTGTGACAAAAATACCACTCTGGCAAATAAAAGCCCCTGAGCTGGGAGCACTTTCCTGATGGAATTTCCTCTACCAGCCTGTTCCCAAGCTGGGAACACAGCATCTCCTGCCCTGTGCAGCTCTGGGATGTGCTTTGTGCTGTGGCAACTGCAAGACATGAAGCAGAAGAGCCCCCAGCTCCCTCCCGCATCGTTTGTGTTTTCAGCTGCATTTTTGAAGCATGGCTGGTTTCTCTGCTGGTAGGCTGCCCGGTGGCTGTGCAGCTCCTACTGGGAAAGTCTGGGGAGCCCACAGACGTTGGGGAAAGACGACCCAGCGCATGGAGCAGCACTGGGATCAGACTGAGGATAGGCACAAGCAAGGCAACACCACTGCTTTTACAATCTAAGGGGATGGGTGGGCTGTATCTGCTCACCCAGCCCATCATCCACCTTGCAGCCAGCAACATGGCCATGAAATACAGCCTTAAGCCAAGGGTCTGCACTGACATTTTTTAAATAGTCCTGAGGCAAGCATGGTTGTTCCCTTCTCGTTTCAGGCTGGCTGCAAATTCAGACTCATAACAACACACAGATTTATGCTGGGATCACTGTGCTCTTCCCCACCACAAAAGCCCAGTCGCCTTTTCCTCTTCTGCCTCCTTTTAAAACAAGCAAACAATGAAATCTCAAATCCTGCAATGCAGCTTCAGGGCTCAGAGCAAAGCACACAGTGAGCAAGCATAGTGCAACCAGCCCTGTTCAGATACTTGGAAACGAGGAGAAAAAAACCCACAATTGTCTGAGGATGTTGTCCCACGAAGTGGAGACCAAGCTCCCTTTGCTGGAATGTCAGGCTTGTATCTTCTCTGAGAAGAGGACCTGCCTCCTTCTTCTGCTTCCAGGGACCAAGATCCCACAGGGCAGGACGTGCCAGGCATGTGAAGAGCCCACATTCTGCTGGAGGCAGCAGGCTGGGGCTGTCCCCACAGCCACTAGGACATCCAGGACAACAGCTCATTCCAGCTCTGTTTGAAACTCGGGGAGGCACGAGTTTAAGGGAGGACAATTCTGCAACTGGTTGTCACAGTCCCTGTAGTTCCTGCTCCCAGCAGCAAGGAGAAGCTCCACTCACAACCACCAATTTGTCCCACTCCAGAGAAATACAAGGTTCTGGGCAGAACCAGACAATCGCTCCATCTTTCCCATTAAGCGAGCGCTGATTTACGGATGGAGGGGTGCTGCCTGCCCCCCGGCCCAGGGCAGCAGGTTCAGCCCGCAGCGGGGCTCCCTGCACCGTCCCCGGTCTCTGACTGCCCTCTACCCGGCGGCGCCGGGCGTACAGCCTGCGGCTCCATCCCACCCCTCGCAGAGCCGTGCCGCCGGTCAGGGAAAAATGCGGAGAAACGCACTCAGCCCGTGGGACATACCCTCCACTGTTTCTCAAGACTCATGCCACAGTGCCCCGAGAAAGGAAAATGTGCCACTGCAGATGTTTATAACATCTGATTTAATGTTACGCAGCTTCTCCCAGCCATAAACCAGAACAAATACTCCCAAGATTTATTACATCCTTTCCTCCAGGGCCTTGAGCAATTGTACTTGATTAATTCGGCAGTTAAACAGGACCAAGCAGAAGCATGATAATTTTGCATCCAGGATTCCTAAGACGCATACTGTTTTCCACAAGGATTTAGGGTCTAAAACCAGAAAAACGGTCTCTAAATATGGACTTTCACATTTGCACGGGATAACAACGTGCACTGGATGCTAAGCTGCTTCTTGCTCCCTGGCATTAAAAATTGCTCATCACTTTTTGCAGCAGTAAATACCTGCTCCTCAGCTTACTTTCTGGTTAGGACAAATACTCTCACTGCAGTGTCATTCTAAGGACAGAAACACTTCCTCAGTGCCATTGTTAACAGGAGCAAGACCTTCTGGTGCATTTCTCGGTCAGATCAACATCTCCTGCAAGAGAAGTGAAGAAACTTCCCCTTGCCCCAACCCCCCCACCACGCACAGCCAGATTTGCCCCGGTTCAGCTGCCCGGCACATCTACAAGAGAGTTTTTAAAGTTCGTTATTCATTTTCTCTGCACAAAGTCCCCCCCCAGCAAAGTCTCCAGGAAGAGAGACTGGGTTGTGTTGGTAGCACGCTGCTGTCAGAGACAGGCACAGCAACAGACAGTTCCCCCTCGGGAAAGGCACCGGAAAGGAAAAAAGCAGAGACCAAGGGTTTCTTACACATTTCCCCAGGACCTCTCAGAGCAGGCCCCTCCAGGTGACAAGAGCTCTTCCAACAACAGCCGGAACACACGAACGGGAGCTGGGAGAAAGCAGGGAGCCTTTCTGTGCCATGGTTCCTTCCACGGTCCCACTCTTTCCCCGCGGGGAGACCTGTGTGCCCAAGGAAGGATGGAAGCCCCAGAAGAAAGTAAACCTGCCTTTTACGTACGTTTAACCAATTTATGGGAGCAGAACTAGCAAGGAGCACTTTTGGACAGTTTATTTGCTTTGAAGAGCAATTGAAAAATAGTGAGCCTAGTCCATATCATTGTTGCAGTGAGCAGGGGGTACTGACTAGAGTGTGCTTCAGTTAAGGTTAATGCACAGAATTTATTGCAAATTAAACTGTTTACTGTACAAAGCAATTTGCAAGCACTGTCATGCTCACAAGGTTTTTTTTACTGTTGATTTTTCAAGTATTAAAAACCCATCAAAGTTATATTAATTGAATGCTCCCTACGCCCTTCCACATCCTCAAAGACATTTACACATCTTCAAGTAATTGAGAAAAACGACCCAGATTGTTTGCATCTGATGGGTCATTACTGTTCTACAATACCCTCTGGAAAAGGCATGTTAACAGCCCTTTAACAATAATGTATTTGAAGCTACACAAAAAATTGTGGATTGTATAGACTAGTGCTTCAATTGATTTGAAATATGGTGTAGCATTTGTCTTGGCTGCATTAACAAGGTCTGTTTTACCAATACATTTGTATTTATGATGACTAAGGGCAGATTATAGTTGTTAAAATTTGTCCTCCTGACATGAAAACACTACTTTGTCATTAATACATTTTGTAGTATAAACTATGATGTCAGGTCAATGTAAAGGGTAAAAACTTTCCTAAAGTATGCACACATCATTTTTTTTAAAGCTATTGAGCCTAATGGAATAACAAAGGTCATAATAACAAACCATTACAGCTTTGGTCTTGGCAACTGTGTCCACAGAAGAATCCTCCAAGAAACAATCATCATTTCTCCAATGTTATGGCATTAGGAGGACAGGAATGGTTCACAAATGAGTCATGTGAGCCCAGAAACGCAGTAGCTATGTGAAAGCTGAGCAATCAATTATTCATTTGTTTACTGAGAGCTTTCTCAGCTGACATTAACCAGAACTGCTTAAAAAGAAGAACTTTACAGCTGTCCTTGGCTGTCCCATGAGGCTGTGCTCAGAGGCTGAAAAGATTGCTTAATTTCTCTGTAAGTAATCTGGTATTTTTATTGAAATAAACAACAACATATGGACTAATTAACTGGGTTCAACCTGAGACCCAGCAGGTGTCATAATATCAGAGCCAGGGCTGCGGTGATGATCAGATGGGGCACCAGGGCAGAGAAAAGGACCTTCAAGCAGCTAAAATCCAGCTCTTTCTCAGAATTCTACACATGAAATCCTCAGTAAGCTCTCCTGTACATGGTGTATCAAGGATACACATACACATTCTGGTCACATTAATATATGTAATTAATCAGCTCTGATCTGCTCTGATTCAATTACATTTTTCTCATTTAGTAGTGCTTGTTCACCCTAGGCCCTAACAAAGTTATTACACTGAATACTTTTCAACCACAAATGAGTAACATTTAGAGAGGTTTAAATATCACACCTTCCGCTCTCTAATCTTTAATGCTCTTTTTGCCTCTTGTGGTTGAAGAGAACCATCCAAACCATGGAAAAGTGCCACTCAAAAGGAATTGAGAAAATCTGGGCATAAACACAGTGTAACCAAGTGCAAAGCAAGCACATGAAAAGAGCTGAGATAATTTTTTTTAATTTATTTACAGTGTTTCCTCTGCATGATAAAGCTGATGAGGAACACTAAAGCTTAAGATAAATGCAGATAGCAGAAAAATACTTTACATGAGACTTCACCAAGTTACATCTGAATTCCATTAAGATTTCTAGATTAAATAAAACTGAGAAAACCCTGAAATAACAAAGGCTTTTATGCTGACGTTCCTGCTGTGTTCAGGCTGAATTCTCACGATGCCACTTGTGATACAAAAAAGAATTGATTATGGAGTTAGAGGTTTTTATTTTTCACAATTGCTAGCAAAACAAAAAACCTACCCTAACTTCAACATTCCTTCTGCTTGACAGTACTTTTTCAGGACACTGTCTGAGCTATAATGGCATAGAAAAGAAAGCAAAGCCATCCCATCCCTCTCATCTAACCTAATTGTGGGTCTTCTATAAAAAGTACAGTAAACAAGAACCGCCTTCCCTGTCACATTCCTTCTGCCTCATTACTCTGCTGATCAGATAAAACATGGTCTGAAACGTACTTCATATTCATTTTGGGGCTGTTGCTCTGCTAGGAGGAGTAAGGTCATGCCGTAAAGAAAACCTGAAGATCAAACATAAATAGATCACCTGGTGACATGACAGGAAAGAACAAATAAAGTTTGGCAAGTCATCAGATCTGTATAGAGATAGTATTTTTCCAGAGGTCTATGCAATGAAAAACCCCAATCCATAGGGAATATGGTACTTATTTCAGAAAAAATCTTGTCAGATTGCTGAAGGTGTACTTCCTTGCTCAGTTAGTAAGTGGGAGACTGAATTCCTCCCACCTAGAGCCATGTATCTGACTGTTTTTGCTTTCTTCGTAGTCAGGAAGAAGGCAAAGGCATCTCTGGAGGGTGGTTTGGCCTCATTAACTCCAGGCTCCTTTGCTGGACCCTGCCACCAGATGGGAAGCTTTCCGGAAGGCATCTCTACACTGAAATGCCTCCCCAAGAAGCCCATGCTCCAAGACAGACCCTCACTGCAAGTGACACCAGTTTGTTAAGATGATCCAGAGAAGGATCATTTTAGTTGTGCCTCAAGCAGCAGTAAAAGTTAAACTCACCATCAGAAAAGCAGAAACACGGTTTCTAAAGTGCAGTTTTTAGCTGTCACTTTCCTTCCCCCAGCAAGAAGAGAGGGCTACATCTACAGCAGTATAAGGTGTTTTCAATAGCTTATCTCTCAGCTCATCATCAGAAATCCCTCACTCAGCACCAAAGGACCTGGTGCTCTCTGGGTTTGCAAGGAGATGAGAAGTGTATCTCGGAGAATTCATAGGGCTACAGGCTGCTGTGCACGGCCGGCATCCTTCACCGAGTTTATTATGCATTGTTTCTAGGGTTCAATGAGTGAACTGAAATGTTGTAAAATAAGGAAAGCACATAAAATCTTAAACTGTTAAAGGTCTGATCCTCTTGCTATTAAAAACAATGGCAAAGTTCCACTGATAGACAGGGCAGGAAATTCAGGGGTAAAACTGCCAGTGGTGTCCTTTGGCCACATCACAAAGAGCACACAGCAGAGAGAGATCTCTCCCAAGAACCCAGCCAAAAGAGCTGCATTTTCAGTAACACCAAAACACCTAAATAATAAGGGGAACAAAGCGAAGCTCCCTGAAACCCTCAGCCGAAGGGTGATCCGAGTTCCAGTAACAGCAACAGAGCTCTGACAGGTGAGCAACAGCTACTCTATTCAAATGTGGTTTTAAAGTGTATTTATACTTTATCAGTGATTTAAGATCTTAACTTTTTTATTTATTTAAAAAGCAGCAGCGCTGTCAAACAGCTGACAATAAGCATAAAATGCAGCTTTACTTCTTGAACATCTGGAAAAGGACAGAGTAGGAGAATAGTTTGCTGACAACTGTAGAGCTAGCACAGATTTGTGACCTGGTGTGCCAAATGCAAAGCGTCTCCAGGCAAGAGTGAAGGGTCCTCAGCTGGATCCATCCTCTGAGATGCAGCAAAGTACATAAGTCCCTCAAATTAATGATTCCCTTTCCTGGAAACCTACACTTTGTTATATTTATGGGAGCCTAAAGTTCATGCACGGTACTGAGACAGGCTACAGAGCTAATGCTGAATTCTTTTATGAGTTTTGTAAGATGGTAAAAATAGGCAGAATTCAGTTTGTTCACACTGAAGTTCCCAATAGACACAGTTCTCACTTACCCACATGGATGTCCCAGTGAGCAGGTACATGGCAGCAGACCACATGGGGGTTTCCTGAATGGGGGCTTCTGCTGGAATAGGTCTTACAGCACAAGTACCATGTTTCCAGTGCTGAATTTTTGTATATAAATAACACGGTAAAAATCCCAGGGATTGGATTTGTCAGGTCGAACAGCTCACTCAAAAAAAAAACCAGCTCTGAAGAAAGCCCACCACAAATCTCTGCAGTGTTGTTCAACAAAAACAACTCGAGGAAAGGAGAAAGGCAGAGATCACTTGTAGCACACGGAGATCTCAGGTCAAATCCTACTCACCTTATTCAGGTGAAACAATTCCTCAGTGTCAGGTCTCACTCTTGGAGGTGCTGGATGTATGGCTTCTTGGGGCTTACAAACCCTTAACAGCTCAAAGAAGAGAAGTGAAAGTGCCAGTGATTAAGGCTGTGTATATTCAAACCAAGAACTACTGAAACGTGGAACATGTCAGGAACCGCAAAAGGAACACAAATAAGGAATGAGTCACTCTAAAAGCAATTTCCAGTGGAAACTGAGGGTGAAAACGTAACATATTGTGCTGTGAGTTTTGACAAGTATAAATGAGAACTGAGGTGAAACCACACGGGTTTTCTGTACTCTCTAGATACACAAGGCTAATGCAGCTTCTCATTGTGCCCAAGGATCACACATCCCCGAAGCTGTATATGTTTGGTTGGTTTGTTTTTCCCAGAAGGTGCAAGGAGAGTTCCTTAACAATTTAAATCCCTTTTAGTCTGTTTATTCTTTGTACAAAGTTTTCTATCCAAAGTTATTTATTGCATCATAGGCAGGAATTGGCATCTGTTTTTCAATGACTTCATGCACCAGATCTATAATAGAAGCGGCTGAACTCACAGGCTACACTGTTTTAAGCACCTTTCCAGGCCCTGTCTGCTGTGCTATACCTGCACACACATTTTACTTACACCCCTAAAGACCACTTCTATTCGGAAGAGCACACTGGCACAGCCTGATGTGGTTTTATTAGCAGAGAAGAGCAAGGTCACAATATGTCTGTGCCACCAGCACCCTTGGAAGAGGATATCACTGCCGTGGTGCTGCACTTGTGTGTACAGAGAGAATATACAAAATGAAGTAGCAACACAAAGGAACAGAACAAGGAGGTGGAAAAGACTGTGATAAATCATCCCATCTAACCCCTGTGCAGGGCAGAATCTGCTACTAAATTGTTTCTGGGCAAGGTTTGTCCAACTTGTCCTTAAAGATCTCCAACAGCAAAGCCTCTCCTGGTGCCTGCACAATCCAGCCCAGCTTCTGCCCCCCAGAAAGGTTTTCCCAGAGCTGAACCTGGTTGAGCTCAGCCACCGCTAATAGAGGGCTGTCACGGAAATGGGTCTGCTCAACCCCTACCTCCTTGTGAGGGCAGAATGCTCAGGCTGCACTGGAAGTAGGGAGATGATTTGGTGCCTGGCAGAGAAGGCCATTCCTGCTCCTGTTCCAGCAGACAGCATTAAATTCTGGAAGAGCCTTTTGCTCTCCTCCTAGAAGGAGAAAAACACAATTTCGCCTCTGTTGCAGAGGTGTGGATCAGCCCTGGCCACCCATGATGACAACACGCTGTTATCACCAGCCTTCACTTCAGAAAAGGAGACACCTATGACCCATATCTCAAGGGAAGAGAAGCTAAAGGTGTCTCTAATCCACAAAGTCAAGCACACGACAACAGCACCCCCTGGAGCACCAACCCAAGCTCCTCAGAGCAGAGTTGAGCACCAAGCAGAGATGGTTCTCAGCAGGATTCATGTGTTACCCCCACTCTGGACTCAACCTATCAAAGCCCTGGGTGCGGTGCCAGCCTTCATCCATCGCTGCCTTAGAGTCCCTTTGGCCAGCATCACCATGGGGCTTCCAGGCGTAGGTGACGTGCAGTCTGCCCATGATCATGCTGGAGGCCCTGGACACTGCAAGCTCACCACACACCCCCTGTGACACACACAACCTCCTGTCTCTGGGCAGTGCCTGGGAGGCCACCAGGAGCCACCACTTTCTGGCTGTGAAACGCTGGCAGGAGCCAACTGTCACTATCAGAGCATTCCACCTCCTGTGTTCAACTATGTCCTTCTCTAAGAAAGGGAGAGTGATCACCCACTCAGGAACACTCAGGGTCTGACAGAAGCCCAAAGCCTGCCAGGTGCCACATTAACTCGCCCAAGGTGCCACAAGCCCTTCATGGGGCAGCTACCAGAGTATTTGACAAGTGACTCTTGACTCTGACTCAGAAGTGGTTTCCTGCTCTGCCAGTTGGCTGCAGAAACAACACCCAGCAATGGTTCCATGAGCTTGCGACCACCGAGATAAAGACCAAGAGACACCAGAGATTCTCAGTGTCCTCCACAACCTCCATTGCAGGCAGCCAGTGCAGCAATCTCCCCAGCACTCTCCCAAAACATAGTAGAAGTGCACCTGGTTTGCATTTTTTTTTTTTTATATACGAATGCTTTTTTCCATTTGTTCTTATCCATCAAAGGGGTATTAAAAAATGATGCTAAAAAACCTGAATTTCTGGCCAAAAGGAAGGCCAGGTGCCAGGTATTTGCCTTCTTCCGGATAGCTAATCTAAATCTACTCCCTTCCAGATTGAGGCCATCACCCCTCATCCTATCAGTACCTTCTTCTTTCTCTCCTCTCCCTGACCTCACTACACTCTAAGATGAGCAGAGCCTCCCAATGCCATCCCATTGCCCACTTCTCGTCCGGCTACATGACACACTGAAAGGTGGGTGCCCACAGACAACTGGACTAAGAGCCTCTACAATTTTGGGAAAGATGCTCAACCTGCAGAAAAGGTGACTGAGTACTCAAATACTCAGAGATATGCCACCTGTATGATGGAGAGGGACTTAAAGCACAGCAAGGACCACTGATGCTGGAGACTTAGGAAAAGATTCCTTTAAGGTCCCTTGTAACAGGTCATGTTCAGTCACTAAAGACGGAGAAAGAAAATTAAACCAAGAAAAATAGAGGGACAACCCCCTTCCCTCCCCCCAAACCTGCCAAGAAAGAAAGCAAAAAATCCATGTACACATCTATAACAGGTTGTGGCACAAGAATAACAACCCAGGGAACCTTCACAATTTGCAGGAAAGGAGCTTCAATTCCCTTATACAAGTTAAATATGTCCCTCATAGGGATTTTCTCATGGGAAAAAGTAAGCAATCAGGGATGGAAATAAAGTGGTCAGAGCTGATTATCTTGCCAACTTGAGATGCCTTGAGACATTTGTTTGAGGCAGGGGAGCCTGATGAAACAAAGTGTATTTGAGTATAAATGCAAACCCTGCCATTTTGAAACACAGGTAGATTCTTGTACATTCAAGGATAAATGTGCACACACACACACACACAACTACAGCAAGGCTTTCAGAGGGAAGGAAACGTAATGCCCATATGGCATTACCCCCTACAGAAAGCAAGAAAGGGCAGCAGGAATTCAATTGCTTCTTCAAAACCACATTTGTGTTGTATGATTTTTGGAGAGAACTTCAGGATTTTGTAATTTTGGGGAGAATATGCAGACTACACACTGACACTCTAAACAAAATCAAAACCATTATCTGAAGTCTATTATTAAAAAAATGCACAATAAAATTTTATTTTTTAAGGAGAATGAATGAGGTTGGTAGAAGCATGGCTGTATTCAAGCACCTGTGGGCACGCTGCCCCCTCTATTAAATGTATGTATCTTGATGCCCTCAAATCCAGCTCCACTGAGATGAACAAATAAGATACACTGATCCAATCTCTTCTATGCCAATTAAGAGAGGCTACCTTAAATAGCATTTGTGGGAGGTCCCTTCAGAACAGGTCAAGCCAGAGACACATACTTTGTTCAAACCTACACCATTTAAAAAAGGGCAAACACAATTCCAGGGGGCTGGGGAGGGCAGGAACTATCTGCAGCGTTAATCAACAGCTTAAATATAGCCTATTCTCTTCAAACGTAGCTGGCATCAAGTGTATTTATGTGTGTAGACAGTTCAGTTGGGGAGGAACAGCTATTTTTGGGTAGCAGAAAGGTCAGAGGAACGCGAGACAAGCATTAGCATTCCAAGGCTCTTGTAAGGACGCTAAACGTGACAGGACTTTTTAGGAAAATGCTTTTTTAGTAAGGAGATGCTGGTAGATGGCTCCGTAATGAATACATGGATTAAGTAAAGGACTGCACTTGCTGATCAGCAATACATTTTTTCTACTGCATGGAGCTGAAGTGTTTGGAATCTTTTTCATAACAAACGAAAAAAAAAACCAAACCCCAGGGTTCTTTGGTTTTAGGGTTTGTGGTTTTTTTTCTGGCTGGTTAGGGCCTTTTTTGGGGTGGAGGTGTTTTGTGATGGTGGGTTTTTTGGTTTTGTTTTGTTTCTTTTTTTTTTAAAGTAAAATGAAATCCTATTTTAACATTCCTGTGCAAATAAAGAAATGATAATTTCCTGTTGCCTTCTTGAAAAGCAAATGAAAAAATAAGTAATAAAAAGCTTTAACAGCAGTGAATTATTGTAGTCAAGCTTAAGTAACAAAGGTTCTGTGTGGAAATGTGACACCACGGGAAGAGAGGTGGTATCAGGTCACATTTGAGCTTGCTGCACAGTTGGAGTTCCACCTCTCACCACCCCGGAGGACACCTGTCCTACTCAAAGCACTCAAAGAAGTCCCAACCAGGACCTGACTTGCTGGCACCCTGCTCGCAGCTCCCATGGGGTCTAGGTCTCAAGTGCTTCCAGCCAGGGCAACAGGCACCAAGGCCCCAGGGTGTCTCCAGCAGCACCACAGCTGCAGGCTTGCTTTGGAAGGGCAGGGCTTCAGACACACTGCTCCCTGCAACCTCCTGGAGCGCTGGGACCAACCCCCCCTGCTCCCCACACAAGGGGAATATTCAGCTGTGCCACCCACATCTGCAGCTCCCTACAATTGGGAAGTGCAGCTATAAACTACAGCTCATTCTCAGTCTGTCTGCAGAAAAACTTTCCTCTTTAAGGTCCCTTCCAACCTAAACCATTCCATGGTTCTATGGAACACCTGGAGAACGTGCATCTACCCAATTCCCTGCCTTGATCCGCAGCTCCTGCCCCGACACACACCTTAGACGTGCCTGAGCTCACCTCCTTTCCTCCTCCAACCACTCCTGGGCCTCCTGACCCAGCAAGTTGCCACTTGCCACACTGACACCATCCTTCCCTTTGCTGGAGATAGAACCTCCTCAGCTCTCTGTCTCATGGCTTCAGGCCAGCCTCAGCTGTGGCAGCAGATACCTTCACTACACAAACTCAGCCCAAGCTGACCGAGACGCCATTGAGCTGACTTGAGTGTACCAAACTTCCACCCTTCCAAACTCATTTTACCCTATTTTCATATGTCTGTGGAAAAGAGAATACAGTCTGCAAACATCTTCATCATCTAGATCATAAGGGTTGTAAAACTGGGTCTGAAGACCACTTAGATCTGATGGTTCCACTCTCTTAGGCACGTAGCTTCCTCTAGTTAACTGCATATTCTCCTGAACTTAGAGGAGAGATTAAAAATAACTAACCACCACTGTTACGTTACGTAAGAGATACTGGAAACAGCAGCAGAAGTTAAATGCCAAAACAGCACACAAACAATAAACAAGATTCACATATTTTACACCTTACAAGAGTTTGGATTCAGCAGAAATTTATACTTTTGTTTTCTTCCTCTAAGAGTTAAAAAAAAACAAAACAATTAAAAAATTTTAAATACACAATTAAAGAAACAGATTTTTACGATTAAGATATTTTCAGTCAATTTCATAAATGGCTTTAGCAAAATCAAATACAATTCCTACAGCTACAGTAGTTCAACATTTATCTGAAGATATTTATACTGTAATGTTTACGAGTTCCACCCTCTGCTTCCCAGAACCGCCCTCTTTCACCGCATAATTGATTTAAGCGTCATTTGTGAGATGTTGTACTCAGACACATGCCTATTTTAGGATTCTCACCAAATTCTTCTCAGGGGCTTTTGTAGGGATATACCAGGGTTTTAAATTTGTAGCATTTTCTTAACAGGAATGGGATGCAGCTTCTCACTGGAGAGACAGCCCTGTTTCCAAACTACCCCAATGGATCGCATAATGAGAGGCAGCATGATCTGTAACACACGGTTTGTGTTACCTAAATCCTAAGGTGGTGCTAACACAACAGTGAAAAAGTATGTTTGGCCAGAGGCAAAAATTCAGCTCTCTTTCCTTACGCTTCTTTGACTTAATGAAGAGACACACAGCTAATTGCTAAACTGCTAAAGGCCAGCAGGCTGTCTTTGTTAATAATACCCATAGGAACTGCGCAAGGTTTCAGTTCTAGTATTAAGGATCTTCAACATATGCTTTTAAAAAGTAAACCTCGGGACTATTGTCCTTGTCAAAAGATGCTTTTTCTCTCACTTCCTCCCACTGGCTGCTGCATCAGGCACGATGACACACACATATGCAACCCGCAGTCTGAACTGGGCATTGGTCTGTCATAGGAAAACTTACCACTCACAGAGTATTCCGCTAACTAAAGGACATTCACAGCAACTTGGAGTTGACAAAAGACCAGAAAACTACCTTTCCCACAGGTTTGCTTCAGGCTCACCCCATATATCCATCCGAATATGCTCAAAGGCACAATGGCTCTTCATTTTACAGGTCTGAGTAGTAAACACACAGCGCAATTCCATTTTCATACTTACAAAAGCAAACAAAGAACCTAAACACCAAATTGGGTCTTGATTGGTCCTTCTTCACACTTAATTAGATTCCTCTTTTTGGCTAGTTCAACACGCTTTCTAGATCTAGTAATCTATAACAAAGTGGAAGGCAGTCATGCATTTGAAAGATGGCTGGCTTTGGTCTTGGAGTTCACTTATTTAAAAAAAAATAAGTAGTAATACTTAAAGAAAAGATAATACTAGTATCATCCACCTTTTAGTCAAACTGGAAGTTTTACTGATATGTTATCACTCCGCTACAGCCTAGATTTTATGGTATGCCTCACAAGAGAAAAAACTGACGGTCCAAACTCTATAGAGATCAAACTAAATGAACCCCTCAACCTTACACACCATCAGCCAGAGTCCCTGCTTCTAGATGAGAGTAGCAGTTAGTCAGCTCACAGGCCTTTTTCTGATACTGCTGCAACCTCAAAAGACAAGAGCAATCTTCAGGACATGACTGTGGGATGAGAAACATGGCGAAAAAGTACCTCCAGACACAGACACGGTAAGATGCTTATGACCAAAGGGTGGAATCTAAGACAGAGATTCCTGTTCCTCTGGAATGCAGCTCCATGACCAACATACTTTACACTCGGCACAACTGTTGTTGTGGTTCTTTATGGGCTTGTGGGGAAGTAATGGAAGATTGGCAAGGAGGATTTTAAGTAGGCTCAAGTGACTCGCACCTGGGGTGCTGGGACACACATACAAATTGTTTAGTCTTGTATGCTTGTGGGCAGAGCATCTGCACTTAGATAACATAAGTGTGGGACATCTTATCTTGCTGCTTGATATTCCTGCCCTGCTGTTGAAGATCAAAATGCCAGGGAAAGAGCTATGCCTGCTCAAACCCTTGAAATACCAGCTAGAGCAGTGAATCAGTTCGCTCACTCTCTCCTCCATGCTCTGGCTAACAAGGACTCTCTCGCTCTGCAGTGCCTGTGTCCCCCACTCGCCTGCCTCTGCCCAGGTGCTGCTTCAGAGATTCCCCAATCCATGAGGTATTAAGATTAAATTTGTGCTTGGCCTTTAATCTGTGGTTTGTGGTTGTTCCTGCATCCTGAGCCTGCATCAGCTCACACAGGGCTATACCTGTCAGGTGTGTATGTTAATCTTTATGTAAGGTATCTAATATGCAATGCCATCCCCTTGTACATAATTTGGGACTCCAATATCAAGCTTGACACAAAATTTTAGGAGATGTGATACCCACAGTAGTGCTGTGAAATCTGTCTTGGGTTAGATTTTCTTCTATCACAGCCTCCACAAAAACTGCAGACATGGTTGCTACAGGCACACTAGTAGATGGCACGATGAGAAACGATTTGCACTTCATAGCCTCAAAGTCCTCCCTGCACCTCACAAAGGAACACAGCACAAAAAATATCGCAAAGAGTAAGAAAAAGTTATGCTGGTGTTCATGGGAAAACAATTTGCATATCAAAGTGAGAAGGCATCTTCTGAGCAAAGTCTCTCTCAGTACTGGACCATCTTGTACACGGGGTCTCCAACTCGAATCGTTCCAGTTCTGTCAACAGCAAAGTATCTTCCAAAGAGAGGGCTGGATTTGTATATGTGTCGCTCAGATGGGTCACACAAGCGGTAACTGCAGAGAGAGAGCACTTCTTTAGAATCAGTGGTAGCTTATTTAAACATCAAAATACCAGTAAGGAGACAGAGAACATATGAATAGCGATGCCTGTTTTAGTCGCCATACCAGACTAAAAACTAAATAAATATTACAATTAAGAGAACCAAGCAATTAAAATAGAGAAAAAAATAAAAAAAGCCTGATTGTGTTCAGACATCTGTGTATAATACATATACAAAGACTTTATAAAAAGAAATGCCAAAGTTGCAAAGTTAGACCTTTAAATACTTTAAATACCTGTTACCCCAGGCACTCACCCTAGCACAGATCAGAGAGACAGGGAATGTGAAGTTTGTAAGAATGAAGAGAGAACTTCCTGAATTTCCTTACCATATAGAATTGCAGAAAGCAGAATGGAAGCCAACACACACAGACTTTTACACTACGTTATTATATCCTGTGCATATTTCAAACCACTTTTAAAACACTAGTCTCACATCTGTTGGGACCTAGCCTAAACCCACTCCCACAGCCTAAGGAGTACTGGTATTTTTACAACCTTTTCAGTGTTTCCAGAGGCTCCTTCCTGTCCAGGACCCCAGTGTCTGGGTTAACAGTTGTTAAAATACACCTGCAATGACAAACAGCACCAAATCAACAATGGCTTCTTATTATAAATCTCTCTGCATCTAAATAAAATAACAATCTCAAACGGTTACCTGGCACAACACACTGTCCCTTTCATCTCCACGTCGCCAATAACAATCTCCTCCCACGTGTCCTGAGGGAAGGTAAACATTACGCACAGATTAGGCATATCCACATATAACCATTTTCCCAGGAGTGGCCCAGTCATTCCTAAAAGCAGCAGCACCATTCCCGATAATCACCTCTACTCGCACCTTCGAAACAAGTACGTATCAGGATACTACTTTAATGAAAACCCTACAGTCACCGCATGCATCCAATTCAGGACCCACTGTCTGGAAAGAAAGACATACAAATAATAAATCCCATTCTGCAGCATGCACTTGTCTGGACCTAAAGCAAATTTATTCTTACTGTACGTGTGATAATCTGATCTGTGACCTCTGGCAAACCACCATTTCTGCAGAATGGAAATTTTTAGTGGGAGTAAGCTTTTGCTTTTTGTCATCTACCCCAGCTTCCTATTGCAATCCTTCTCAGAAGACAAAAACCCGGTCCCACTTTAGGAACTTCTTAGATTTGGGAAATTATCAGATCTATCCAGAACAAATTATTTGGAAAAAATGGCAATGTGACAAAAAAAAAAAAACCACTTATAAGCCACCATCACCAATTACCTTCCCAGACAGTGTTTTTTGAACTACCAGAACAGTGTCAGTGACAGACCGCAGTATTGCAAGGGTCAGTTTTACTCCGATGCCAGAGGCTATAAAACATCACACTTCAATTGCTTGTTTGTATCATTAATTAATCAATTACAGCACGCATAACTTCCCCTACTTTACACTCACAGATGAACTTTTGGCAGCAGACTGTCATTTAAATACACTTATTTTATCATTTGCTAAGCTAAATAAGCACTCACAGACCTCCCTCCCCTCTGCCACTGATGTGAGCAGAAACTGTATCTCTCTGGAATCCAGTTGTAAAAGTCATAGAATAACAGCTTTCTCATCCTCGAAGGCACCATCAGACAAAGAAATTGAGTTACAAAGAAACATAATCAAGCCTTCAAAAAGACATTGAAGATAGCTATTTTACCTCCTCAAAAGCACTACAATCTGTCACAAGGATATTTGGCCTGAAGTTCTGTATCTTAACTTTCTTCTCCAGCCTGGTATTTAGATCGTCCAGCGAAGCTTCTGAGATGATCAGGACTGGGCTGCAGTCAGGATAGGCAACCTACATAAAAATAGAAACAAATCCTAAGGCTGCTGTATGAGCACAGGAGTAGAGTTACCGAGTGCCGGAAGGACAGATATGTTGGAACCAGTGGTTTGACGGTTGGGCTGCTGCATTCAGCTTTTCATTTCCTGGTAGTAGGTTAACAAGTAAAACCAACATGCCCTCTCCTATTTCTGTAACCACAGCAAGTTTTATTTGCTCAAATTGTAAAATTAAGTCCCTACTTATAGATTTAAACCAAAGTTATAATAGCTACCACAACTTCTTACAAAATAATACTGTATGCATGTCTGGATGTTACAGACAGAACCAAGTGTATCAGTAAAAAAAGTTGTGAAAGGTACTTAAGACATTTATGAACCTACTGAACTTCTCCTGTTGACTATAACCAACTACCTGGATTTTTCTATGTAATGAATTTATCTTATCACAACACCAGCAGGAGTTTCACATACAGAACAGCAATATTAAATTGTAAATGTCCATTTGTCAGCCTAAGTCTCCTTGGAAGTGGAAGGGCTGGAATTTCAGCAAACCAAAAGTCTGAGCTAGATGCGGGGGCAGTAAGACAGACTGAGAACCAGCTTTGTGACCCGACTCAGAGGGTTGTAATTAATAGAGCAGGGTCAAGTTGGAAGCCTGTAACCAGTGATATACCTCAGGGGTCAATACTTGGCCCAGTCTTGTTCCAACACATTCATCAATGACCTGGACAAGGGGACAGAGGGCATCCTCAGCGAGTTCGCTGATGATACCAAACTGGGAGGATTGTGCCGCCATCCAGCATGTCCTGGACAGGCTGGAGAGCTGGGCAAGGTACAACAAGGGCAAGTGTAGGGTCCTGCACCTGGGGAGGAAGAATACCAGGCACCAATGCAGGTTAGGGGTGCACCTGCTGGAAAGCACTTCTGAGAAGGATCTGGGGGTCCTGGTAGATACTAAACTAGGAGTCAGGAGTCAGCAATGTGCCCTTGTCACCAAGGGGGCAATGGAATCCTGGGCTGCATAGGGATGAGTGTGGCCAGTAAGTCAAGGGAGGTCATTCTCCCCCTCTACTCTGCACTGGTGAGGCCAATACTGCATCCAGTTCTGGGCTCCCCAGTTCAAGAGAGACAGGGAACTACTGAAGAGAGTCCAGCACAGGGCAACAAAAACGATAAGGGATTGGAGCATCTCCCTTATGAGGAAAGGCTGAGAGAGATGGGACTCTTTAGTCTGGAGAAGAGAAGGCTGAGGGGAGACCTTATTCACGCTTATTAGCATCTGAAGGGTGGGTTGAAGGAGGATGGAGCCAAACTCTTCAGTGGTTCCCAGTGACAGGACAAGGGGTAACGGGCACAGGCAGTTCCATTCAGAGAAAAAACGTCTTTTGGGTGAGGGTGACAGAGCACTGGAACAGGCTGCCCAGGGAGGTTGTGGGGTCCCCTTGTCTGGAGACCTTCAAGAGCCTCCTAGATGCAGTCCTGAGTGATGTGCTCTGGGCAATCCTGCTTCAGCAGGAGAGTTGGACTAGACAGTCTCTAGAGGTCCCTTCCAACTCTGAAATTCCATGATTCCATGAAACAAGACCAATGGACAGTATTAAAAGAAAACTCCTACATACGCCAGTTCCACAGGAAAAAAAAAATGGCAAGAATTTTAATATATAGTCCTCCCCCTATATTTCTCTTATTCTAGCTTTTCATTAACTTTCTCTAGTATCACACCTCTAAGCCTCTTTCCACAGCAAGAGAGATATGAAACCTCTGTAACCTTCTTTGGATTGTTATTCCTAGGCCGAAAACTATGGAGCCCCAGGTTAACTACTTTTCCTTTCGACAAAACACGAGTCAACACACCTTCTATTGGCACATTCCTAGACCCAATGGGGATATGGTATGGAGGTTTCTGTGCAACTCAGATTACACCATCAAAACATGTTTAAAAAACTAACTTTTTTCTATTCACTGAGGAACAAAAGGAATTCTATTCTGCAATGTAACAGGTCCTCTTCAAATATCAGTATCAGACTCTTTAGCTCAGAAAAGATTTAAAATAAAATTTAAGCAAGTCATCTCATCACAGAAAAGGAGAGAATATTCACTACACCCCTTGCTAAACTGGACTCCCAAACCAATAATGGAATGGGCAGGTTTTCATAGGTGGATGGAAAATGGTTAAAATAAAGTACTTCTGTGAAAAAGAACATTTATTTACCTCATCTGTGGTACGGAAAAGGTTTATTACATCCTTTGACTTTCTTGGCACCATGGAGGGCTCAAAGTGCACCAGTCGATACGGTTCAGAATTCAGGAAAGTGGTGATCCACTGAGCCACTTCATCACCACAGTCCCTGCCCTGGATGTCCACTCCAAACACCCTGAAGGGCCACAAGACACATCAGCAAGTTAGTTAGGAAGCAAAAGGCTCAAGCTTGCTTATTATGCAAAGGCAAACAAGTTGTTTTAAAGTAGCAGCAAGATACAGTAATCAAACAACTGCCTGAATTATGAGGTGGAAGGTGGTTTCTGTTTTTAGCACAGGGATCACTCCCAGCGTGGTCTCCTTATGGTCACCTTGTTTTAGAAGGTGAGTAACATGGATGAGGAGAGGTGACACCAGCTGATGAAAGAACGAGCCATGAGACACCCGTTAGGTGCCCAGAGCTGTCACATTAACAACCAGTAACAAACCTAACTGTTTGCCATAACTGCAAGCAAAAAAAGAGTCCACTCTTGCACTTGCATGTGTCCGCAACACCAAGAGATTTCTATCCAGGAATCAACTGAAAGGTAATTAATTTCAGAAAACAAATGATAGTCTGAAAGGATGTGGTTAGTAACTGTAATTGACATTCACAAATATTATTAATTGTAAGTATCCCTAACTGTTAGGGAAGCCTTCCTTCACATTTTAGTGCTGTAGAAATTTAGCCAGAGCTGAGTGAAACTCTTAAGCTCAAACTTAAGATACAGAGTTATTCTATATGCTAAAAGAGGTTAAAAATTCATCATGGAAGCAAAGTCCATGGGGCATAAAAAGCCACTGGCAGCAGAACACAAACAAGTTTACGCAAGGATCACTTTCCTGGCAAAAAAAAACCCCAAACAGTGAATTTCAACTCAACCTTCCAATGAACTTTAATAACAGTCACAAATAGTTTTCCTACTCTCTTCAAAGTAGCGAGTCTGACCTAAACGCACTGCACTTACTTCTACCTCTGCAACCATGTGCTGAACAGCTGGAAGCCCAGAGATGCCCAGAAAGTTTATCGGGCCTGAGCCCTGTGCCGGGACCCCTCCTTTATGCTTCTGGGAAAGAGAGAGATTGTTAGGGTGCTGGCAGCAACATCCCTGCCCTGGCCCTCTTTGCTGGGATCCCTGTACCAGCTCTGCGGCACAGGCTGGGACTAAATGCCATTGCCCCAGTCAGCACCCAATTGCTTTTCTCTTCCCTCCATTCTCTCAGTCCCTGTGTGCCTTCTGACCATGGAGGTGAGGGTCTCACAGCTCCCAACACTGCTGTTTTCCACTCACAAAGCAGATGTGCCCTGAGCACTCGGTGCTACAAGTATCCAGAGGTATTGATCGTGCAATGTAAGTATTGCAACACATAAGGACAAAGGGCACAAAGAAAGAACTGTGGCTTCTTAACCAGAAGGCTACAAAAACTCCTCCAATATTTTCACAAATAGAAACTGCCTAGACAATGCCTTCAACCCTGCATTTAACTCCCCCAAATACAGGACTTTTAAATATGCACATAAAACCTGCCACTGGACTTACCAGTTTTACAGGTGAGCATCTGCACAGCCTTTTGCAACCAGCCACACTATTGCATTGCCTTCGCCCCAAACTACCAGGCACAACCTGAAGGCACCGTGCTCATCCCACGGCGGAATAAACCCAAGTCCGTGCCATAAGACACCTTCTCCCTCCCACAGGCTGGAAGAGAAGAATCTCAGAGCCAAAAGTCAAATCTTCATTCACCTGAACGTAATACTATTCCCAAATCTCGTTCTTATGAACGGCTGAACGGATCAGAAAGAATCAGCATTGAGCTGACAAACGGTGAGTTGCTTAAGCACAGCAGAGTCAAACAAAACCTCAGGATTTCTCCTGAAACATACCAGGCAACGTTTTAACTATGGGCATTGCTAATGTCACATCATGTGGCACCACCTACAATACCAGACAACTGGATAATCTTTAAAGTCCATTTACAGGCTTCCAACTATTTGCATTCCCAATTTCTAGCAATCTTAAAGCCACAGCGTGTTTTTTTTTAAGGCAAAGAAAGAATTGAGAGACAAGCAAGTCACTGAGATCTAAAATTGGAAAATCCAAGATAATTTTTCATTACTGAAATGGATTTGGTCTATTTAAATGATTTTTCTAATGGCACAAAAAATTTTAGAAAAAATTTTTGGAAAAATTTGAAAAGCACACGTTGTTGTAGAGTATGTGTAATTGGCTAACATATACACATTAGACAGATTTTTAAAAGATTGTCCTATTTCTCAATGAGAAATGCTATCACTTGCAACTTGCATCTGCCTTGTATAAACAGTCACTGAGCTATGCTGATCAAGAGTTTCCACAGCAACAAATACATGCCAAAAGGTAGCAACTGCAGTTCCTTTCCACCACGGTTACAGTTTTAAGCATAGCAGCTGAAACATTAACCCTCTCTGCTGTCCAAAGGAAAAATACTTATCAGTATCTTTGTAGGGGGTACACCATTTACAGTTACTAAACTGTCTTTGTTTTTAAAACAAATTTTAAATTGACATTTTAACAGGGAGAAGGTTTCCTGCTTCCCTTTTTCAGTGTTCCAACATGGATTTCAATATGTGGATAAAATAACTAGGCCTGAAGGCAGCTGAATGACTATATTTGTAACCCAGGGGTAACTACAGGGAATGACCTGCTCTCTGGGGATGCTCATCTTTCCCCTTCCACCACAGAGCAAGCCTTGGTCAACCAAATTACTAACTTAGGCAACTCAGTTAAATGCTTACAGACAGGGGTGAGGGAACTTTAGCCCCGACATCAGAACAATTCCAGTTGGCCAGTTTGTATAAAAAAAAAATGTTGATGCATATACTAGTTAGTGGTGACCAAGAATGCACGAATGACTATGAATGACTATGCACTGCGGCTCTGAGATGCAATTGCTTGTGCAAGCAAAAATGAAAACACTAGAAGTAAATATAAATGAGTAAACATGGATCCTGGGCTCCTGTATAACACATGGCAGAGAATTTCACAGAATAGTTTGGGTTGGAAAAGACCTTTAAAGATCATGCAGTTCCAACCCCTGTGCCACGGGCAGGGTGACCTTTCACTAGATCAGGTTGCTCAAAGCCCCTTCCAACCTGCCTTGAAACACCTCCAGGGATGGGGCATCCATAACATCTCTGGGCAACCTGGGCCAGCGTCTCACCACACTCAGTGAAAAATTCCTATTTTATGTTTAATCTAAATCTATCCTCTTACAGTTCACAACCACTGCTCCTTGCCCAGCCACTATCTGAAGTCCCTCTCCATTATGCAGATGGGGAGACACAGAAAAGAAGCAGACATCCAACTTTCACCCTCCAATTTCTGCATAAGAAAACAGAAACTATCACACAGTCTGGAGAAGCAAAGCACATACATGGGAAATGGTATTTAGAGCGAAGGGGGAAAAAAAACCAAAACAACCAAACAAACCAACCCTTTTGCAGTACCTGCAGTTCTGCACGGGGTTCTTCCGGGGGACCTTTACAGGCAGGCGCAGACTCTTCATGTCTGGGGCCTCCAGGATCAGGTGCCCGTTCTCACTGCTGACAGAAATGAGGACCAGCCGCGGCTCCTGGCGAGCCGTAACCATGTGCCCATCTTCCTTAGTCACAAGCCAAAACCTGTAGCGTGACAGGGAGGGGGGTACGGGACGACACAGAAACGCGTTTCTAACAACGGCCGGAGACTGAGGCGGGTGGGTGGCAGGATTCTCCCCGCTGCCCTGCTGGGCACGGCCGGACCGGCATCACACCCGCCGAAGGCCGGAAGGTCGGAGCGGAGGCCTGGCCGCAGGGCCTTCCCCGGCCTGGGGCCAGCAGCCCCGCGCCCGCCCCGCCGCCCCCGCAGTACCTGTCCCGC
>VXBJ01005536.1:590405-604365 GCA_013400055.1 Nycticryphes semicollaris | reverse complement strand
CCCCGGCCGGGCGCCACCCCCCCCCCCCCCGCCCCGCCGCCCCCGCAGTACCTGTCCCGCAGCCCCCCGCTCCGCAGACCCATCGGCGTCACCTGCGCCCGCCCCACCGCCACCCCTCGGCACGACTTCACCGGGTACACGAAGAGGCTCAGCACNCGCTGCCTGGGGCCCAGAGCCGTGGTGGACGGAAGAGATGCCGTCACGGCGGAGAGAGCGAATGTTTTTGAGCGCGGGCTGTCAGTGTCCAAACTTTCAACTGACTGAAAGGAGGGGGTAGCGAGGGGGAGAGGAGTGTCGGTCTCTTCTCCCAAGTCACAGGCGATGGAACAAGAGGAAATGGCCTCAAATTGCGCCGGGGGAGGTTCAGATTGGACATCAGGAAAAAATCTTACACTGAAAGCGTTCTTGAGCATTGGAATGAGCTGCCCAGGGAAGTGGTTGAGGCACCATCCCTGGAGGCATTTAAAAGATGGGTTGACACAGTGCTTAGTGACATGGTTTAGTGATGAGTTGTTTTTTATCAGTTAGGTTGCTGGTTGGACTAGATGATCATAAAGGCCCCTTCCAACCTAGATAATTCTATGATTCTATGAAATACAAACTACAGGCAGTAAATGCCTTTCTTTTAATATCTGTGCTTTTATGAAAAGCAATGTGGCAGGAAAAATATGAACCTAAGTATGTGAAATTCAGCCATTTGGGTGAAAAAAGGGGAAACCGGTGGCTGGATGTGAGGAGCTGGTGTGGGGGGCGGCAAATGGCGGTGCTTGTGGCGGGGGTAGGGGGTTCTGTGCCCGTGGTGTGTCTGCCCGTACCAAACCCATGAGAGCTGCCCCAGAGCCCCTCTCAGTTGTTGGAGAATTGGCTTTGTGGGACACCCAGCTGCAAGGTAACTATGACAGTGTAGAGCAGGCCAGAGTGGCAGATGCCGCCATCTTCACAGGCCTCTCCTCACAAGCAGAGAAAGAGCAAGTTGGCTTCCCCCAGCCCCCTCCTTCAGGCATCTCCCCAGGATCTGAAGGTCAAGCTCACAAACTGAAATATTTAGGATCGTTGGGCCAAGACCCAAGTCCTAGCAGGCGAGAGATGAGGAAGCTCAATGTTGGGCATTTCTGAGAGGTTCAGGCATCCCAGCCATGGTGGATTACTGGATGTACTACCTCAGTGGCACCCTGGAAGACAGCAATGTTGAAGATGTGGTTATCATGGACCTCTCTGACAATGAGCACGTGAGGGCAGCCAAGCCAGGAGGTATCCTTGCAGCCATCTCGCTTCAAGAAGTGGCCTTGACCACAGGCCAGGATTGGACAACATTCCTGCTAAGGGGAATCACCGTTGCTGGCAAAAAGTGCAGTGTGAGGCATGACAATGTGCTGGTGGATGGAGATAACGTGATGGACGTCAGAAGCAGAGGCAGTGATAGCAGACCCGTCTGTATTGGCAAGAGCCCCAAAGTCCTGATCTTTCTGAGAAGAAGGGCAAGAAGGGAGTCCATGGAGGAGCCCTAAACCAAAAAGTCCACAGTATGATTGTGGGCATGAATGCATGAAGCAAGTAACACCAAAGAGACAGACATCTTCTGCAGCAGCACAGGGGCACAGTCATTGCCATAGAAGAGAAGGGAAATAAACCTAATTTTGTTGCACATTGCTGCCTGCTTCTTTCAGGTGGGGGGTTGCCAAGCAGGCAGCAGTGCTGGGACCTTAACAGGGACATGACCAGCTGTGGTGCGGAAGGGATTAATATCTACATTTCTCATCAAGATGCTCAGTGCCACTTGAGTGGTTTCCTGGCCATCTTGGGAAGTTGCTCCCCATTATTCTCGTTTTACTGACTGATTTTGGCACTAAAAGACTCTGGTAACACTAGCTTTGTGAAAGGGCAGGAAGGAGGGCAATCCCTTTGCCTTGTTGTTCATCATTTTGCTGCTTAAATCATGTGTTAATGCCATCCATGGGTTTTGAGACCTAAGGATGACTTACTCTTTGCCCCTGGAACAGTCCCAGTTCATTCTGGAGATTATTGATCAGCAAAGCCTTGTGCTACTGTTGGACTCTGTGGAAGGCACGTGCGGAGACAGTCTGCCACCTGCTTACCTCCCCTGTCATTGGAAACTCCTTCTTACACTACTTGACTGAGCAAATTGGGTTTTTCACATGATAAGTTCCCTGTCTTGTGCCCTTGGCATGGGGATCTTCTGAATGCTGTTTCCGTCAGGCATGCGGAGTGGCCTCAGGATCATGAGTCCCCCACCACCTTCAAATTGCCGACTGACCGAGTCAAAAATAATTACTCCTGATGATTTTTATGACTCTGTCACAGACACAAGAGGAGAGCCAGCCCTGCTGAACTGAGACTGTGTGACCTTGCACACTCTTTGGTAACTGTTAATCTTCTCATTTAACATGGAGTCAATATTTTGTAATTTAATTGAATTCACACAGAGCTCTTTAATCTACAGCTGCACACACAGGAGCAGAAGAACACTCTAAGGAGAACGAGGTGTCTAATGTATTAGCAAGTGTTCACCAGAACAGTGACTAATTAGTAAGTGCTGTAGGATAAGCAGTGCTGACAAGCATGAATCAAACCAAATTAATGTAAATACTAAAGGGGTAAAAACACAAAAACACAAACTACTTTTAAAATGTAACAATAAATCAAATCGCTAAATGCAATAATTTTTTTTTAAAATTAATATTTATGCAGGCCACAAATCTTTAAAAAAGCATGGGCATTCCTGCCCAACACTGATGCTTATTTTCACAAGCTTGAGGCAAAAATGAGTGACTGTCCCCTGTGATTTCTCGAGCACTGATAGTGTTCTCTGCTGTGCAAATCACAAAATGCAGGAAGCTTTTGCCCTCTGAACTTTGGTCACGAGGCGTCAAAATGACAGGATTTGGAATAAGGAGAAAAAGTGCTGGGTGACGTACTGCTTGCTCCCTTCTTCTGGGTGCCAGAGAGAATAGCTCTGGAGTGTATTTATACTTAACCAGCATGAGAATTTGGAGGCGTATGGACCTATATAGTGTGATGGTGTAACTCCTTAGTTATACATTATGGGCAGCACAATGGTGTGCAAAACCAGAGTCTTTGGGTTTGAAGGATTTGTTAACTAATTTCAGAAATACCTCACCTTTGCTAACGATTGCATATTAATTTTGAGAAAATATTATTTCTAAATCCGAGAAGGACTTAAAACTTTTATTTAAATTACCAGCCTGTAGCCTAAGGCCGTTTTGTTCCAGCCAGCCCCCGAAAAGCAGCTGCTATGTCCAGCCCTGACTCTTCTTGGAGACTGCAGCAGCAAGGAGTTTAGAGAGGAATAACAGAAGGTGGCAGCATCTGCATAATCTCTCCTCTCCCGCTGCCATACAAGGTGCAATAAAATCAGAAATAGCTGCAGAGAGCACGGCTGTGGCTTAATGTTTCCGGGCTGAGGCTGCAGCCTTTGAGAAAAGCCCCCTTCACCTCTACACCAGGCACCTCTCACAAAGCCTCCAGCAAGTAGCAGGTTTCTTTAATCCTCCATCCCAGGCACAGCCTTGCTGGCCACCAACTCCTTCTGCTATAAAGCCATGGGAACAGAGCCTTTCAGACTAAACTAGAGACTGCTTTTCCTACCGCCTCTTATGCAACAGGATTACATCTGCCGTAGCCAGAGCGGGCACAGCAAACCTGCACTTAAAAGGAAATGACCATGTTTTCAATTGTTTCTCACTTCATCAAGCTTTGGGACAGTTGTGCTGAAATTCTCCCCCCTCGGGCTGCTTAAAAAGTGTCTGCTCGGGGGAAGGATTTGCAGCGTCAATCCCCACAGCAAATGGGGGCCAGGCTCACTCGGCTGTGGCCGTGGGCGATGCTGGTGTACCTCAGAAAAGGACAGTGTCAGCTCAGAAGTGTTCCTGTGACAAATTTCCTGGTGAAACCAATTTTATGAAAAAAGCAACAATATATCTGTCTTCAGATGCAGTGGGCAATTGTAGATAATTCTTCCAGAGAAAATCCTGGACTCTTGTAGCAACAGATCAATCAGAGGTCAAAGAAAGATGAATGGTGAGGGAAGGTTTAAAGAATTTTACTTTTTTCCACTAAAAAAAAAGGACAGGTGACTGGGGATCTTGTAGGTCTTCAGTTATGTGCAGAGTGCTGTAATTTGGAATCAAATAATAAAAGCAATATATCAAATGCAATCAAAGGAAAAAAAGATAATTATGCCGGCCACAGTTATGCCGGTAGTTCAGCAAAAAGTGGGGATGAGGGGATGACACAGCCATGTGTGCAGTCATCCTAAGCTGATTCCAGCAAGATATGATAAAAATTATATTTCACACACACAAAAATGATATCCTTCTTCCAAACTTGGAACAAACAATAAATTAAAAAAATTCCTTTATAGAGAGGCGGGGAGGATAAAAGCATTGCTGTTTCCTCTTATAATCTTCAAGGAAATCAGAGTTCAGTGAGTCATGCACTAGAAATGAGCTCAGAGAAATTGATGTACGGAAAAATCTCAGGCAAATAATTTGTGATGATAGATTTAAAAATAAAGTCATTAAAGATAGATGCCTTTTAATGGACTCGGAGCAATGAGATATAGGGATCTTTTTTTTGTGAGGCTTTTCTTACACAGAGAATCATAAATGCGGGGGAGAATGGGATTCACCAGGGACAGGGAAGTCCCCACCCTCCCTCAGGCGCAGCTGGAAAAGCAATCTGATGTCAGTTCAGTGTCCCAGGAAAGGACGGAGCAGGGATTGCTGCACGGGCAGTAGAGACAAGGGAACAGAGAAAGCTCCAGGAAGCAGATTCGGATAGTGTGTGGAGCCAGGGTGCAAGGCAGCTCCTGGCAGGGTCATTCCGGTCTGCGGTCCTCCACTTTCCCAGTGCTTGAAATCACACATCCTGAGCAGCGGTCACTTCTTCAGCAGAGGGTGATAGTCAAAAACAAGAAGTGGCTGCAGCTCGTCCCCTTTCCTCCAGTGAAGCATCCTTAATGAATGTTTTTCAGGCAAAGAAAGAACCTCAGGGCAAAATGTAATGAATTGTTAGATGTTGAAGGAAAAGAACCAACACAAGAACAATGTTTCTATGGCTTTACATTTTAAATCCTTGCAAACAGGAGGCTCAGGGTTCAGCTGGGCAGCAGGTACACAGAGACACGTTACGCTGCTGGGACCCAGCATCCTGAAGATGCATTCTGAACAAACCAGGAGGCCAGCACAGGGCAAAGCAGGAAATCCCTGCTGGAGATGAGACAGCACAACAAGGCAGGCTGACAAGGCTGGAAATCTGTTTTTTTCCCAGGAGATGGCACTAAAGGACAATTGCCTTTAAGCCGGCACCGTGCAGAGCCCTGGGAACCTGGCCAGGGGCAGCTTGCACTGCCATCTTTACCGTTCACTCCTCCTTATCAGAGGCAAAGCTTTATTCTTAGAGTCTGTGCTTTTGCCAAGGGTGAGGATACCTGTCCTTTACATCTCCATACAGCAGGTAAATACAAGCTGTCTGCTTGTCGTGGCAGGGTCCCACCCACAGACTCCCACAAGGCTGGAAGGGCCCTAGGAGGTCTCTCCTCCAGCCTCCTGCTCATGGAGCAAGGGCAGCTCTGAACTCACACCAGGCTGCTCTGTACATTGTACAGTGACACCTTGAAAGCCTCCAGGGGCTCCCTAACNATGACTGTTGCCCCTTGCTGCAGACATCAGTAAAGAGCCTGATTTCATCCAGCTGAATGTGGCCTGAGCCTTTCCTCGTAGGTAACACAGGCTTCAAGATGGAGCACCACCCTCTCTGACCTCAGGCCAGACTTCACCTCGAAACCAGCCTGGCAGCCCCCCTAGCTCCCCTCTGCAAGGAGAAAGAAGGGAATAATTTGTTTCCATTGATTTCTTTTAATTTAATTATCTCCATTAATCTACAAGCTCTTTAGGCTCTCTACTGCTCCTTGAAGAAAACAAGGTTCCCAAAACAGACTGTGTACAGGAAACTGCAGCAACTCAGGACAGATTTAGGACCAGTTTTGTCTCAGAGGAGGTCAGTGCCAAGATAATCTAGGGCTCAGGATACAGAAGAAAAAGGGACAACTGGCTTTATAGCACCTCAACACAAAACATGTCCCCTTGTCAGTCTTACAGCCAGGCAGCGGGCAGAAAGGTGACACATCCCTGCAATGAACCTTGGCCTGGGACTGGCAGAGCCCTGGAAGCACCCAAGTGAAATGGTTGGTGTGGCCCAGCTCTCCTCCCTTACAGCGCTTCCAGACGCTGCCTTGCTGCTAACGTGGCAGGACAAAGGACAGTAGCCAGTGAGTCCTCTGCCATTTCCTTAGAGCTTACGGTAAGCCAGAGTAGCAGTTACATGTTATGATAAAAACAGCAGAAATAAGCTTTATTCTACTCCGAGACTCATTGGGCAGGCACTGGGAAGAGCCAGGGATTAAATGTAAAAGTGACTTGCCAGGCTGTCAGGTTAGCGGAGTGCATTCCTGAGAGAAAATTGGATGAATTGACTTCTTCTTGTTACTCTTGCATGTATTGAGCTTTCTGAACTTATTTATTCATATAAAATATGGTGAAAGGTGGGTAGAAATGTAAAGGGAACCAGAGAGCACAGCAGCACACTACTGAAAACAAAACCCTGCTAGGTGGAGCGGTGGACAGAGGTGTCAAGGCAGTGCCTGAAGGGAGGAATGAGTTTCATCCAGCAGCAACATCCTCCACATCCTGCCTTTGTCAACAAGAGGGTCAAACGCCCGCTTTATTTCTAAAAGTGGCATGGAAACAAGCTGCCAACAAGCCTACATGCACCTATGGGCCAAAAGCCTTCCCCGCTGGGGTAACTCCTCCAAAAACCTGGCCAAAAGAATGTAAAGCCTACACAGAAGCCAAGTGTCCATCCCTCCTGGCTTGTCACACCATCAGGGTCATGGCTGTCCCCCAAGCTCAGCATCCTCACCATCACCAACGCCTCGCTCTCCCCCTAGTCATTTGCAGAATTCCAGCACAGCAGCTTTCTGTCACCTCTGGTCAGGCGGGCAGGGTGACCTGTCACACGATGCCGAGCAAGCTGGGGAGTATCTCCTCTTGTCTCTCACGTCACCGAGACAACATCTAGCAACAAGACTGCTGGGTCTGCCCTGTCCCACTGGTTGCATCATAAACCCAGCACAGCAGGGACTCTGTCATCATTGACAGGAGCTTCTGCCATCCACCCTCCGCTCTGCTGGGAAATGAATCTTTGCCCACAGATTCAGATTCCCTCAACACTGACAAACAGCGAGGCAAACCTTCAGGCCAGGGCTCAGCCTCAGGAACTTGCTCCACCAGCCAAGGAGGAAGTTACCGCTCATGGAGCACCGATAGGCAGCACTAATTGGTATTCTCAGTGGGAACCATCAGCTCATTTTGAGGAAGAACAGGCTGGCATGAATCACGGGTTGGTTTATAGCAACAGCACAGGTCCCTTGCTTACTTTTTCTTTCTCTTTCTTCTTTCTTTCTTTGTTTTTGGTCTATTTTAGAAACACTGCTGGACAGGAGCTGACTTGCTGACATGCATCAAGTTTTTCTCTTCCCAGGCTCACACAGCAACAGCATTTAGGTACCATTTGGGTTCTGTGTGGACGGCAGCCAGGCTGTTCCTGCAACGTTGCCCCAGGCAAACAGAGACCACAGGTCACAAGCAGAAGACAGCGGTGACCCTTGTGCTGAGCGGTTCACAACTTGAAGTTCATGTTTACTTTCATGGAAAGTCCCTGTGCCAGATGGGCTGAACCCTGGGTGTTCCAATGAGGGAGCAGTCTGGCTACTCAGAGGACACATGGAGAAGCAGATGGACTCTCGTTTCACACACAAAAATGCAGATAACCTCCCTCCCCCCCCCCACCCCAGCATTGCTTTACTCATTAAAAAAACCCAACTGAACTCTAATGATTCACACGAAAACACAGGGTGGTGTAACAAAATGTGAACCTAATCCCAAGATACACAAGCTGTCAGGGCATGCGGGTGTCAGTTCAGCCCTTCTGCTAGGACAGAAGACACAGTTAGGAACACCCTGTGGCGTGCCGATGGGGCAGGTCAGAGGAACAAGTCTGTCCCCACAAAAAAGCTCAAGAGAAACAACTAAAGGCATGAAATCAATGAGCAGAATCCCTTTGTGGCTTTTCTTACACCAGCTCCTGCAGCCTGAGATCCTTCTCTGCAGCCTCAGATCCTTCTCTGCAGCCTCACCTCCACCCCCGGCCTTTCCTGAGTGTTTCCAGGGAGTCTGGGCTAACACCACCTCCTACCAGAGGAGCGTTGAGGCCTCTGGCAGAGCAGCACAGGGGAGTTCACACTGCAGCTTCCCTGGCTGCCCGAGTACTGCATAGACACCACTTCTGTAGGTAATCAACAGACATGGATCATATAATTTTTATTTACAGTCCAGTTAGAAAAGAGCAATAAAAAAAACCCCACCTTTGTTTCATTTGCTATGTTTAAAAGAAACACGATGTGATTTGCTAAGACACACAAACCTCCTCACTCAAAAAAAGGCAAACAAAGCAAAAAACCAGCCTCTTTTTACAGATAAGTGAACTCCTTGATTACAAAACCACTATGAAAACTAGAAAGGTCTATAATACAGAGCAAGAGCTAGCAGGCAAAACTTTCACTGTTGTCATAAAGGACTGATAGAATAAAAAATAAAAATCAAACCCCACAGAATTTTGAAGGCCCGTAACCCTCCTTGTTCCTGTGTCATTAATGCAAGATTTCTGTCCCTGGAGGTGTGGCACAGAAGCTGCTCCATCTGCCCCATCAAGCTGAGCATCTGATGCTGACATTCTCTAGCTACAACTTCCACCTACAGAATGAAGATGGAGCCGGCAGATTACGCGGCCCCATCCTTACACAAAATGGTTGTACATTCTTATACCAGATTCTGTATGTAGTTTTTTTTTTCGAATGCAGCTGGTAATCCATTTTCTTTTACAGTGACCTCCACAGAACTGGGTGGTCTTACAGCCCCAGCTTCCAACATCAGTTTGCTCAGATATAAATTCTGTTCTTGGTAAGAGAACAGTGTATGCAGGCTTCCCAGCAGCAGAGGAAAAGTTTAGAGTATTAATCACAGTGAACTTTTAATGCCCCAAAATCAGAAGACAAACTGCACCACGTTTTCTTTCTGGATTTTTACATCAGTCTTAAGATTTAAAGACTCGTGATTTCCAGTCTTTGAGATGAACAACACTGATGGAACAGAGCCCACCATGTCTCAGACCACAGTCCATTTTTAAGTATGCTCATAATCTTAACCTTCTTGGGGAAAAAAACCAAAACATCAGAAAACTAAAGACTACCTTTTCCTGATCCCTCATTACCTGTATCCTCCACTGCTTTGATGACCCCTCTCACCAGCCAGGCTGGGAACTCCCCAGCTGCCCCCTATTCTATAATTCCCTTCTCTCTCCCTCACCTACTTGCTTTTTCATCCATCCTTGGCTCCCTTCCCACACACAGCCCAAACCTTCAGAAAACCAACTCGTGTCTGAGAACAAACTTCACCTCAATCAGTCCAAGATTATATCCTCCCCCTCACATTTCTTCAACCCGATTGGATTTTACAAAGCGCTGGGTGTTTTTGCAGAGAAGAGCTCTCAGTCCAGCGAAGGGGCAGAGACAGGTTGTCCAAGTGGTTCCTTGGACCACGGGTCTTGGATTTAATCCTCAGAAAGCAGCATGGGTCCCGTATCCTGCCTGGAGAATCTTGGAGCTGCATTAGCGGACGAAGGATGCCACCTGGGCTGCCACCCCAAAGGGAGCAGAATATGCCGTGGCCAATCCTTGCAGGCCCACCACCAAGTAGCGGCAACCCTTCTGTAGGGCTTTCCCGACGTTCTGCGGGGAGAGAGGGGGAAAAGGGATACAAAAGGAGAGGTGACAGACAATACCTTCACAGATAATCATTCTCACAGAAAATCGTTCTCACAGACAATGTCACCCACCCCAAAAATGAACTTCTTCCAACACTCACGGGGGCCTGAGAATGGAACAACATTTTGCCATCTATTTTTATACGGAAATACACACCCACAATGTAGAGTTCAACTGAATGGATGCAGCATCCATGGCAAGCCAGGCTCTTACACGGGCTTCTAGTCAAGAGTAAAATTAGTTTAAATTCACACCTACTTTGTAGAAGTGTGTCCTGAACACACACGTTCTAAGTATGTTAGTAACTCTTAAAAGCACATAAACTGTTCAAAACTGCAGCCGAACAAGAAGGCACTAAATCACTGAGAATATACTTACGGAAATGTCAGTGCTTTTTGTCAAAACAATTCTTTTTGGTCAAAATAAGACTGTTTTGACCCGCTTGCACATCTGTGCCCATTTAACAACTCACCTATCTACTGCATCAGAGGTAAATTGTTACAGATAACTTGAACTAAAAACCATAATCTAAGTTTAATTTCCCTCTTGCTCATTTTTGCTGATATGGCTGGCCTCAACAGGGGAGTTAATGCAATGTGGTCAGTTTGGGAGGAATATCAGAATCGGCTGTTAGTAACACTTTATGGTTCCTTGGAACTAGATCAAAATTATCCTTTGTAATATGGAAAACACTGAATAACTTTTTATATAGGATATACTTTTAAATATAATTAAATTGGTGAAATCCAGTCAATATTGATTATATTCCCTGGGTTTCTGAAAGCTGGATTACAGTGGTACTGGCACATGAAAACCCTCAGCTGTAGCAACGCCACCACAGAGCTGAATTTTGCTGTATTTACTGCTGTGGAAAATCACTTGGAGGGAGCCAGGATGGTGAGATAAAAAGGCAGCTGAAGCCCTGGGGCAGAGCCTGGGGACAAAGAAGGAGAATAGCGAGACACTGGGACAGCACATCAGCAAGCTGAGGGACTGCTGCCACACAGCCAGGCTGAGAGAACTGTTCCCTGTAAATCCAGCCCACGCTGGACCTGAGACTGCTTCATGCTACATGTGTTTGCTGCTGCTTGTGAATCACAGTGCCGGAAATTCCAAGTATCAAACCCACCAGGAAAGAATGAAATATTCTATTCATCTCTTTATGAAACAGTGGTATTTGTGAGGCTGCTCGTGACTACGTTGTCTTCTGTAAACTATGTGAGTTTCAAAAGTAAGTAATTTTGCCAAGCTAAATGGCATTTGCTACGCCAGATAAAGCAAGCATAACTTCACCAAAACCATCGTTTTTTAGAGAGCGCAGTAGAAAGTCAGGTCTCCTATGGACACCTGTAATCTCTCTGGTAGGAAAAGGTTCCAGGCACCAACAGGTTTTTCCTGCCAACACAATTTTTTTTTTTTTAATTTTTTCTACTACAAAATATATCTGCCTTGTATTTAAGTGACATGAACATGAGAAAAATAATCAAATTCGTCTAAATAGCACTTTTGTAAGCAAAGGCACCACCCACTCTCTGGGGGGAAAAGAAATAAACCACCAGACTGCAGGACTTGTGACTTTCCACACAGGAAAGCAAAAGAACAATTTTGAGCCAAAATAGCAGTTACACAATGAAGAATGTGCTGCCTTTTTGTTGGTGTTGTTGTTTTGTTTTTCTTTAACTCATACAGTGATTTTCAGGGGGCACCTAGAAGGCAAACAAGCGTACTGGGGGGTGGGTGTGTTACTACACTGTCTTTCAATCTCTTAAATTGAAGAATTAAAAAAAATTAAAGCAAGGCAATTAACTGGAAGTTTTAAGGACCGGTGTCAAAACAATGACGCCGAGGGAAATGTAGAACAAAGGAAGGCAAAGTGCCCATCACATGGATCAGCTTAATGTCGTTTTCACTCCGAAACGGCAGATTTTCTGCCCTTTGAGCCAGTCGAGGGTCAGTGCCGCGTCTGCCCCAGCCGGACCTGCTCCTCCCCTCCGGGGGCGAGCGCAAGCCAGCGGGCCACCCGCCGCCCCGGAGCCGAGCACCGGCGCCTGGCACGCCTAGAGAACCGAGGGGACTTCCTAGAGTCCCCTGGAAAAGCCAGTGCCGAGACGCGGCCGCGCCACCCGCCCCAGGCCCGGGATCCCCGCTCCGGCTGCCCCGGGGTCGGTGGGGGAGGCTCTAGTCTCCTCACCTTGCCGTACTTCTTCAGCCTCTTCCCGTAGGGCCGCTTAGAGGTGGCCCGTGGCGGCCGCAGCGGCTCGTAGGAGTCGGGCAGGAGGGCGAAGCGCACTTTCCTGGAGCCGGTGCCTTCCTCCTCCTCCTCCTCCTTCTTCAGCGCTGCCGGTCGCGGGGCCCTCGCGCTGCCCCGGGCTGCCGCTGCCGACTCCTCTTCCTCCTCTTCCTCGCCGGGCAGGATGGAGACCTGGTCGTCGCCGGGCGAGCGGCGGGAGAACCGGCTCCTCGTCTTGGCGCTCCGCCGCGCACCCACCGTCATGGTACCACTGAGCCCCGACCCGTCTGTGCGGGCAGACGGACCTCCCTGCGGCCTCCTCCGCCGCCACCGCCGCCGCACAGGTGTGGCCGGAGCGGCCGCTACCCCCTCCCCGGGGCGGGACGGCTGCGGGAAGCGGCCCCTGGGCAGCGGCACCCACCGGTCCCACCACGGCTCCGGGGCGGAAAAACGAGTCTGGCCGTAGAAGGGAAGAGAGGAGTCGCCGAGGGAAGCCCAGGACTCACCTCCGCGTCGGGCCGGGAGACGGGCAGCCCAGCCCAGCGCTGGCAGCGGGACGGGCCGTGGCAGCCCCAGCACCGCCTCGGCCTCCGCGCCGCGATCACTCGTGAAGCAGCCAAATGCTGATAAAACGCCACCCTGATCCCCGCCCGGATGAAAGTCTGGCTGCGTCTCAGATCCAAGTGTTCTTATCCCACCCTGACCCAGGCAGTAACCTGCAGGGAAGAGCTACGCAACGAGAGAGCCGCTGAGGGACCCAGGTACTGAGGATTCAGTACACGGCATCTCACCGCTTTCCACACTGGGTATGCCCTGCTCTGCCAGTAAAACCAGCAGCTCTGGAAAGGTCTCTTTCTTGGGTCTTCCTATCTTACTCTTACCAGGAATAGGGGGTTTGGAAAGGCAAAGGAGGGGATTGGGAAAGGCAAATCCACGGGTTTTGGAAAGGCTGGGGTGCAGCTCCCCTCTCGCACTTGCTGGAGCACGGGACGGCTTCGCTACAGGGTTCACGGTTCATCTCCCAGCAAGGGGAAAGGAGGGAGCAGGTTCGGGAGTCGGGGCCGTCTCACATCGCTGGAGGGTTCGGGAAATAACGCTGCTTCTAAACTGCCCACACACAGAAACTTTAAAGGGGCCCCTGGGGGTCCATGTTCCACCGGGGAACCTCTCTCTCCTCCTGTTGTGGGCACGGACACGGCTCCGGGCACACGAAGCTGAAAAACATCCCCAGTCCAGAGGAAAGTCGGCCACGTAAAACAGGGCCAGGAAAAGGGAAACGGCCTGAGGATGTCACCCGCCCTCCCACAGCATGACCTATATTTTTGCCACTGAACCTGCAGACCAAGGCAAAGGGATTGGTTTCACGACTAAATTAATACACGACCTGAGATTAGCATCACGGTTACGTTCCAGTGGCGTATTTTCAATGGTAATTCGAACATTTATGAGTAAACTGAGCAGACATGCAAACCCCTCCCAAGGCCAATTTTGGGCAAGTTTCTGGAAAAGCTCCTTTTCTAAGATGTGATACACCCTCCTCCCCCCAGCCCTTTCTGGAGGGGGAAGGGCCCTGACCTAATGCAGCGCTAACCCCAAATTCCCCCCCAGCGTAGAAGATGAGTCTGTACACAATATATTATTTCACCACCTGCAGTAATTACTGCGCTTTTATAAAGGGCAAACAACAAGTATTTTAGTATGAGAACTGTTCAAGTAAGTTTTAATAGAGTGCACCAGTGAATCAAGATGACTTGCATCAGATTTTGTTTCAATGAACATCAGGTTTAAACAAAATGAAAAAAAAAAAA